>JAUCNO010000152.1:7823501-7872912 GCA_032353835.1 Enteromius viviparus
GTGTATCAGTGTGTTATGTGTAAGCCAGAGTAAAGAGATGTGTCTTTAATCTAGATTTAAACTGACAGAGTGTGCCCACCTCCCGAACAGTATTAGGTAAATTGTTCCAGAGTTTGGGTGCTAAATAGGAAAAAGATCTGCCATCAATAACAAGTTCACATGCTACTGTAAAAAAAAATGTTTTAGTGGTTTACCTTCTTTGGATAATTGCATTTTAGGCTTGCCTCTGCTACTTTTTTTCTGGTATTTGTTATCTAATAAAAAAACAGATTGCTTGATCTGTAATTATTAGGATGTGTGGTCACCCTAATAATACAAAAATATATATTATTTTATAAATTATTTAATTTCTTTCATTAACAATCCTACAAATTGTTTAAACTGTGAGGCTTAAATCTGAGGATATTTTGTAAGTTTCCTATTAGTTGCTGTAGAGATTTGGTTTCTTAGTGAAGTGGGTCATTTCTCAGCTCTGAGGTCAGTGTGTCCTGAGGGGGCCAATATCTGCCACCTTAGGTGTACTTTTGCAAGGATTAACATCCATAAAATTTGAGCAACACTGATGCTTTCTTGATAAAGTAGCATGGAAGGCTAGAAGCAGAGAGCTTGAATGTTAATATGACACACAAATATCACATTACTCTTTGTTTCGAGTAGAGTAAAGTTATTGTGGAACAATAATAACGCCTAAGCTGACAATAGATTAATAAACAAGGAAAACATGCTGACTTTGGAAGTGTGTGTCAATGCTGTTTCAACACATTTAAGGGGAAAGTTCAGACTACATGGGTTTGAGGAGTAAAACAGGCCTGTTTTGTTTATGAGCAGCCTCCTAGATGCTGTAGAGACTGCAAAATATTGTAAAATGTATCATTTCTGCATAACAAGCCGAGATGTCCACTAAAACTGCTGAAGATTGCACATAAACATAGAGCAGGAGAGTAAATTATTGCATATTATAAACTGAATGTTCACCCAGTTTGAGAGATAATGTTGGTCATGACCCTTATATTTACAGTACCAAGCACGCAGAGAGAGATAATAAGAACTTCAAATGCTGACATTTGGGTACCAGCAACATTAAACAATAAACAAAAAAACAAACCGATTTTAATTTATGTTAAGCTGTGGAAACTGAGGTTTAAGAAAACTTGCGACTTCTATTTTTCTTTTTTAAATAATTAAAATATTCGAAACATAGCGACACTAGCGTACAGTAGCCTATTTACATATTCTGAGCGGTATGGTTGTTCCGTTTTGAGTCATACTGTACTTGTTGTATTTGCGCTCCCTCTAGTGGAAAGACTCATATAAATCAAAGTTAGTTTGACAATAAAATGACTTATGTTGTTTACAGTAATGCAGGGAGGATTTTTCTCTCTCTTTCTCTCTCCGTGACACACGCACACACACAATAACTCACTATGTTCACTCTCTCCCTGGTACTACAAAGAACAATGGAACAATGCAGCTCTTCTGTAGTCCAGGCTGGCGTTTCTGAGCTGAGGCTGTACCCCTCACAGCCTGAGCGCTGTGATGCTGCACACCGCCGAAGATGAGCGAGGTGAGACGGTCAACATCAAGCTCCTATCGGCCGAGGTCGAGCTGGATAAAGGTGGGACGTTATCTTAATATGTTTCAAGTTTAGAACAGGCAAAAAGTACAAGTAAAAAGAGCATAGGAAGAAAAAACAGATGATTTCTTACCGTTTACGTCAAGAAGGAGAGCCTAGCTGTAAAAGAAATTCATGTTTATTCACATTTGTTTAATTTCTTACATTTATTGTCATAAAGTGAACTTTCAAAGCTGGTTGTGACTTGCAGCAGTTTGATTTTAAATAAATTAAACGTCTAGTTTAGGCAATATAAACTTTATTCGTTTATAAACAACTATTAAAAGTTAAAGTGTCAGGTTTATTTGGAGATATTTTGAACTGTTTTAGGAGTTCTTAAGCTATCAACTATTATGGTAATTTACTCTTAGTCTAGTACTTTAAAATAAAATGTAGAAGTCTCTAGTTCAAGTATACAAAGAAGAGAGTTTCTGTAGAGTTTCTGTATAGATGTGTTTGTTTTGCTGTAGTTTTTACTGTGACTAGCACACTGAGTAGCGGTGGTGACGCAGATTCCCAACAGGGTGGTGATGACCATATTGACTGACGTTTGTGCTGTGGTCAAACAGTGACTTTTCACTATACTGTTTATAGAAATTTTGTAGGCATACAGTATATGCATTGAGGTATGGTTAGGGCCAAAGGTAAATCTTATTTAAATTGTTTCACAATTAAAACACCAGAATATATGAATGTTTATGAAGCTGTACTCATCCTGTATCATCATACATCTTTAGCTTCCATCAGAAATGTCATATTTATTACAGGTATTGTTGGGGCAAATGCGTTTTTGTTACTTTCCATGCATTTTTAGGATTTTAGGGTCCTATTTATGATTCTGACATCACCGCCCACTGGCTGGGCGCAGATTTTCTAAATGGGCATTTTTCTGAGGGACATAAATGGAACCCATGCATTCCTGCATAAACTATGAAAAAGAATGGTTCCTCCAGTGATGTCACCAAAACCACATGGAAAACATATTTAAGTTCCTTGTGTATGCAGTAAGATAGTTCGTAGACAAAGTGTTTTTTCTTCATCAGAACAGAAACATATTCAGATGTTTTAACTTAAACAACCAACAATACAAAGTCCATAATCTACAATAACCCTTAATCCAGTAAAAAAGTTTGTCTCCTGTTCTCTTTTCACATTAAAATCCACTAATATATTTGTTTAGGACTGATTTTACATAGAAACGGTTATTTCTCTCCTGATTCAAATGACATGACTTTTTCACTGAAGAATACAAGATTATGGATAGAAGATTCACATTTTAGCCAGAAGTATTGATTTAAAGATAAAAACACCATAATCACTTGTGGATTATTTGAAATGTTTTATCATCTGTTATGCTCTCATTCTGGCAGCACTTATTCATAGGATACATGGATATGCAAAAGAAACCTTTTCTGATGAAGAAACACACTTTTCAGAAAACGAGTCAAATCAGTTCTCTTATTTTAGATGAACTCTTCCTTTATATTATAATTTTTACTAATTAATTATCCACTTATTTGTGATTACATTCACAATTTTAGTATTTCCCTCTGCGTTATTTCAATGACTGCAAGAACCTGTGTAGCAAACGTACACAGAACAATTAATTTCTGAATCAATTAAGATATTTTAGCGGTGTTTATTTTAGTCCAACATGTTTTACTGTTTCTTAAAAACAACCAGTGAAGCGGTTGTGTTTATAATGTGATTGTTAGGTTGACAAAATAACGTATTAGTAAAATTAATTAATATTATTAATATATATATATATATAATTTAATCAAAACAGTTTTATCAAGCCTTAACTTTTAAACTAGATTTATTCAAATTCCAGAATTTTGAAGTTCCCGGGTTCCTCCAGCATCCCTACATTCAGCGCGCGATCCGCCTCATCCAGCTCGTGCTGTGAATGGACGGTTGCCGTTCTTTTCCGGCTACACCTGCTCATCCCACCAGGAAGTGCTGGGCGATAAATCCTAAAGTAATAATCCCTTTTACCTGGAGCGAGAGGAGCGAACAAACATTATTATGCAGTGTATCCGGGGAAAGCCCTCCGATTAGATTCATGTGATCGACGCGCGCGATTAATGCAGGGTAAAAAACACACCGTCAACTCCCTGCAAGTTGGGGTTATTGTTTTCCTGCGGTGTAGCGTTTAGTTTTTTTGCGGTCCTAACCTCCCTCCGGCAATGGGATGCTGTGGAAGCGCAGAGGTAAGCGACGCTGCCCGCGACAAAACCCTGATAGCATGTGTCGAATCTTGCGCGAGTGTGTTGATACATTGTTACATTGTTGCTGGCGCTGTGATACATTGTTTCACGGCTGATCGCCTTTGATGGGCCAATGAAGTGCTGTACTGTTGCTTGCACTGCATGTAATCCTATTATTATGTCCTATGCGGTAGCACATAGCGATGACTGCTTTTGACCGTGACAGTTATGTGAGGGTTTCGCCTTTTCATCAAAATACAACGCGTTTGATCGCTGTCTTTGTTTTTCGCTTCACATCATCATAGTCTAGTGTGTTAGTAAACATGTTTACAGGCACTGATGTCCTCTTACTCCACACTTGTTAAACAAAGGGGGGTTATTTATACATGCATGTCAATTGTGGTCGGTGCTAGTCATGTGAAATAGAGTTTACCGTTTTGACACGTTACATTTGCGAGGCCTTAAATGAAAATACTGTATATCGTTTGCAGCATGCTAACTAGTTCTGTAGAGACGAAATTGACTTGGGCCGTTTTCTTTATTATCTTTTATATTTAAGTGCTTGATAACAGATATGTAAAACGCAGTAAGCAATAATATATTTATTTTGACATCTGATGGAATAAATAATAAGATGACCATACAATAACAAATTGTACAATAATAAACATTTTTCTTAGTAATGTTTTTTTTCTTCCTAATTTAATGGACAGTTTGATTTTACCAAAATTTAAATCAACGATTTAAGATTGAATTGGGTAATAACAGTATTAATAATAATAATAAATAACTTGTGTAAAATTTTTACCAATGTTTTTTTCCCTATTTATTGGGCAGTGTTATTTTACCATAATTAAAAATTTAACTTCGTTAAAATATTAAAACCCATTTAAGTAGAAAAAGCATGAATGCTGGAAGATAATTTAAAGCATGATTGAATTGCATGTATTTCAGAGGCCAAAAAGAGAATGGAAACCTTTGGAGGACCGGAGCTGCACAGATCTGCCATGGTTCCTGTTATTTACATTGTTCCTTTTGGGAATGGTAAGTCAGTAGTTGACTTTATTCATAATTTATAGACAAAATTATGTTTATATATTACAGTCAGTGTTCATGTTTGTATTTATGATTGGATACCTTTTTTATTCTTTCATAATAATACACTAAAATAAATATCTAACAAATGTTAAAAACAATAATAAATGCTAGAGCTGCATGAATATTTGAAATAAAATCAAAATTTCAATATGGCTTAGTGTTATTTCATTAATAAGCAATGTGTTGTGTGTTTCAGAGTGTTCTTACACATGAGCAGTTCATTATCTGCTGGTGTTTGTAGCGGCTCAGTTTGCAGTAAATGCTGCTTGACATGAAATAATTTTTGCATGTGCTGAGTTTGGGTCCATTTATTGTGCGTTTAGAAGCACAACATGCAGCAGCCCATGCTTGTAATGATAAGTGCTTATCAACAAAAGAGCAGATTTAAAAGTGTAAATAAATGCTGGATGGTTTAATATTTACAAATTATGAAATGAAGTCATCTATGAATATTAGTATTGTCATTTTAATGTTAAAAAAATTATTCGTTTAAATCTTCTTTTTTAACAATAGTAATAATTTTTATTAATTAAGTATTGTTATTATTACTATATCCATATAGATATATCATCTCCTTAATTGTGCCATATAAGCAAGTACAGCAAACCTGGAATTAAAAAGAAAAAATTATTAACTTTCTTTTTATCAGAAAAGTGACAATTGGATTTTTTTTCCCAAACCATGCAGCCCATTTATAAATAAATACCCATTTATTTAGTTAGATGGTTAGTAATTAGAAATATAATACAACATCCCTCCATGATAATTAATTCATCACCGTTTGCAAAAACACCAGACCTAAATATTGTCTGGCATAGCTTTTTTCTTGAAATTTCTCTTTTGATTAAATAGCGTTTTGTCACCTGACTGTGGTTTTTGCAACCAGCCCCGATGAGCATCATTTGGCTTCTATTTCTGTGGTGTTTTACAGGGTATCTCCACCTAGTGTGAAATCTCACTGCTCTAATATCTTCTTTTCCACATACCAGTAAACACAAAAAATACTCTGATTGGCTGTGATTCTACATAGTCTCACAGCAGTTTCACATTTAGTGTGAAAAGACAAATTTACTTGTCCCTGGAAATGTTTCTCAGGCCATTGTGTCTCAACATGCATATCTAAGATACTAATAGGAATATTTAGATTTAGTGATAAATCTTTCTATAATTAGATTTATCCTGTGAATTACTTTCCCTTTGCTGCAAATGAGTTTTCCCACATCTTTTTTTTTTCTTTTCTTCCAACTTTTATTCCAGTGTGGCATCTGTGGGTTTACCATCGCAACTGGAGGGGCGGCGCGGCTCGTCTTCGGATATGACAGCTACGGGAACACGTGTGGCCAACGCAACGAGCCCATTGAAGGGGTCCGGCTGAGTGGTCTCGACCATACTGACAGAAAGTGAGTCAGCTCCCCTCTCACACTCCCCTTTTTTTACACTCCGCACCATCACAAACCCTCATTTTATTTCTCCTCCTCATTCTCTGCTTTTACACCCGTTTTTCTCCGTCATAAATGGTCAGCGGTGAAATCAGAGCTCTCCAGCTCTTGCCCTTCGATTATCACATCAATGCAAATGTCAAACGGCTGGCGTGTCACCTCGAGATGGCTGAGGACTATCTGAGCTACACACACGAGCCTTGAATAATTCAGTATAGGCCCTGAGGACGGGTACTGTCACAGTGTGCGGCCCTTAATGGGTGCTAGCCTGCAGGAAAGACAGGTATTGTGGGCCATTTCATTTGCAGCACTGTCAAATGATGGTTTTTAGTTCTCCGTTGTGGTTGAAGTGAATTGTACTTAGCTTTTTAGAGATGGGTCTGAGATCTGACTCATCACGAGGCAGAGCAATTCATTTAGTGGAGTATTCACTGGCTTGTCAGAGCAGATGTGAACTTAATAATGGCTTGAAAATGTCTTGCTGGAGCTGTCAAAGAGAGAAGGCAGCACTTACAGTGGGTACGTGGTTTACCTGTATATTTAATGAAATTTAGGCTTCAAATAAATGCAATTTTAAGGGTTTAACATTTTGTCATTATTTACTCACTCTTATGTCTTTCCAAACCTGACTTCTTTATTTCCTATTTTGAAATCAATTTTTATTATTATTCTGAAATCAGTTTTTTCTTTTTATTTGTTTTTTCCCATATGATGAAAGCTAATGGGGTCCAGTGTTGTTTTTGACCCCAGTGTTTTTGTACCTCTTCTTTTATGTTTTGGAGAGAAATAATGTCATGTAAACGATGGCAGAATGTTTAGGTTCATTTCTCTATTTGTATTATGCTAATGTAAAAAAAGTGTTATTCTTGTTTGGATTTTGATCATTAATATTATGTTTAAGTTAATATGTAATCACAACAAAAAAAAAAGATAAAATAAATAATAATAATTTGCAATATTTTTTATCTAAAGCCTTATGGAGCCAGTTTTATGACAAACATTTGAATTATTTACAAGTGTTATTTAACAAAACTAAATATTATATGGGGTTTTAAATAGTTTTGAATCATAATTTTTTCAACGAATATTTAGTTCCCTTTTGGGCGTGTGCTCAAAGCACGTCTTCACACAGACGATCGAGCACTTCTTTCTGGTAAAAACACAAAACAATCTGCACACAAACATGTGATTGCTTTTTATATACAATCACTTTAGTGAACGCCGCTTTGGTTTTAATTAAAAAAAAAAAAAAACTATGCGAGGGAGGATTAGAACCCGCAGACTCGGAAATGCTTGGCAAAAGTTCTACCGCTACACCACCAAAACAGACAAACAGCTGATATTGTTCTATCAATATTTCTATATATAAAGTAATATAGTAACTTTGTCGCACTGCCTGCACTGTCTGTAGTTACTGCATCTGTGCGATTGGCCAAAATGCTTAGTTTGACTTTTCGGAGATCATCTGCTCTTCCCTGTGAATGAACTCTGACCTAGTTTTTTGTAAGATCTGAATTTAAGTTTGAATTTTAGAAAACTGAATTTGACGTTCTGTATTTCTTCTTCATCTTGAAATCTTGAAGCTGTATTTTTAAAAATCTCTCTTAAAAGTCTCAGAATTCAGAACAAAAAAAAATACATGTCTGTAAAACTTAAAAATCATTTGTGTTCAATTTCAAATGTTAAATATTCAAGTTGAAAAAATTATGATTCAAAACTATTTTAAACCCCATATAATATTCAGTTTTGTTAAATAACACTTGTAAATAATTCAAATGTACATAATTCAAATTCAAATAGCTTTGTCATAAAACTGCCTCCATACAGCCTTGGTATTTGCCTTGGAATTTTTCTTTCCGACTACAAAATTTTAAATGGCAGTGCCATTTCTATCCACACTTATGTGTGCCTGTATTTCACATGATGGGGCAATCGCCTCACAGGGCAATTTTCACGTCACAATTGACATGAAATTGCTAGTAAAACATTCTACAGTTTAAATATATAATTTTATGTTTTTGGTAAGAATGTTATTTGCCGTCTAGCCATGATGAAAATAAAAGCTAAAAATTATAGCCTTTGAGGAGGAGTAAAATTACAAATGTCATGTCAACATTTTTTTTCTGTGATTAGCAGATTTTATATTGGCGTTTCACATTTAGTATTTTTTTCATAAGGATGATACTGCCTGTGTGTGATTTAGTAGGTGTTTGCTTATCCTATTACAACCATGTAGCTCTTGAGTAATTGCTTCATTTATTCATGTCATAAAAGAAACGGATGTGGTAAATACCACCTAGAGTGAGCTGTTCCTACAGGAAGGCGTGACTGCTCATCTCTTGTCTTCCTCTTATTACAGCTTTAACTCTAACTCAAAATAAAGAACCACTAGAGACATGTAATCACCCCTGAGCAGCACTTCTCTAACCTCCATATCATTCTCTCTTTTTACACACATGCGCACACACACACATCAACAACCGTACCTATACAAATATACCTATATCAATTCAAAGCAATTTCAAGCTTCAGTGAACATTAGTGGCAGAAAAACATTTTTTCTTTTTACACCAATTATGATTACACACGGGCAAATTATTGATTAATAAACAAGGATTTTTGTGTGGGGTTGACCTCTAAATGCTTTTACCATAATGCAGGAGTTGTAAACTTCAACATCTGAAGTTTTGCATCACATAACCAGCATGTGTATTACTTTTCTGATGTAGTAAACTTGCTCGGCAGCTCACCTGGTACTGTATATCATTTCACTTATCAACTGTTAAATTTGACTTTAGACATAACTAATTTTGTTTATATGTAAATCTTGTATGTTTTTGACAGTATTAGCAGAATCAGGCAACTTAGTCCATTAATCAGGTGCTTTTTCACTGGCTTTTTAGTGTGCACATGTTTCTGATGTATGTGCTCAGAAAAAGCTACTGTCAAAACAGCATGCGAAGGAAGATTTGAACCAGTAAGGCTTTATGCAAATAATGTACTTTTGTGATTGCAAACAAGTGCAATGTTGTGTGAGTGTGACTCTACTGCGGAGTTATCATTTGATGTGAATGCATGTCATGTTGACATAATGAGACGCACACACCAGAATAACAAATGAAGCACAATTCTACTTTAATCTTTTAATCGTCCATGATAAAAAATCATGATATCCCACACAACTAGTTGCCAGCTTCACTTTATTGTGTTTTCTAGTTCTCTGAGTGAATCTGAACCAGTTTTAGTGCCACTCACTAGACATTTTGCTTTGCTTTGCTTTGTGTTTCATAAATGCAAGAGGCATTATAATATTATTTTGCAGAAATGTTGTGTCAGTTGCTTCCAGTGAGACTGTGAGTTGTTCTCATAATTTCTGTTGTTTGTAAATAGCTCAGAATTCACATCTTCCTTTTTTAGTATTATATGTACAGCGCAGTTAATTGGCTTAGAGTGTTGTGATCTGTGAACCTTTACCTTTCTACTTGGCACTTAACATGTTAGTAGTAATTATGTGCTTTGTGGAAGATTTGACATTTGGCCTAAGCCTACTTTGTTAATGTTAGATTTATCAACTAGATTAGCACAGGCCTGTGAGTTACTCTTGTGGAGGAGAGTAAGAGTGGTCCTGCTTTTGTTCTGGACTAGTTTTACAATGGGATTCTGGTAATGTCTGCTATAGAAAATGTAATATTTAATGATAAATTTAGTGTAGTGATGACTGCAGTTTTGTATTCTGTTTCTGACCCTGTTTTGATGTAGAGTAAATTGAGTTATGGAGTCAGTTTAAATCGACTGTATAGGGAGTTGATTCAGGAAAAACCTGACATTGAACCACTTGACTAGCAACCTTACTGCTGTACTTGATAGAGAACGTGTTGGGGTTGTTATTGTGTGTGTGTGTGTGTGTGTGTGTGTGTGTGTGTCAGACTTAGTTAGCAAGCTAATGTTGTTAACTGAGCAAAGTTCACCTGGTAATAAATGCACTAAGCATAGCTTACTTTCTCAGCTGCTAATATCCAGCAGTCCACTCCCACTGCCCACGATTCCTCACTTTATCCATCTCTTTTTAATAGGGTTACAGTCCATCTTTGCCACTTATGTATAATCATTGTGTTTATTGAATACTTTAAAGGTTGTCAGCAGTTTTTGTGCACCAAGGTTTGGGTTAGATTAGGTTCAGTAATCCTTTCCCCTGTTGTCAATCCTTTGTTCTTAAACAAGAAATCCTGTTTTTCATTATATGTCCCTTATAAATGTCCTGTTTTATTTTAACCTCTTATATGAAATATGTGTCAAATTTTTAAAGACATTAAGCTGTTCTAGATGTCTCTATTTGTAGTTTGCAGTATTTGAATGCTATTTCTTCCAATGCTTTCACCTTGGACAAGCCTCAGGTCAGATCTGGGCTACATTCTTATAGTAGACCTCTTCTTTGGGCAGGCAGTTTTGTGCTAATGCTGAAGTGCGCTTTTCTCAAGCGCGTGCATCCCCTGCTACTGACAGTCTGTTTTTGTGCTGTACACACAAGACAATGGGTCCCTCGTCCCGGTGTGGGCGCCGTGCCCACTTCACACCGCATGAAACGCTGAAGTAAAGCCACGGCCGCAGAGGAGGCTTGGCTCATAAACAAGCTCTCAGTTCCCCTCTGCCAAAAAAACAGAGCTGAACGGTCCTGTGACAAAAAATATCTGCTGTTCAGAGTCGATCTTTATCGCACAATGCCGTGTTTTTAAGTCCCACACTGGTATCAGATCAGACTCCACGAAATAAACAACCCTCTTTGGTATTTCATCTGCATTCAGATTTGAATTGGATGCTCTTCCTGTCGAGAAAAATAAGACTTTATTGTTTTTTTTTTTATTCACAGATTTGTCTTTTTCCTGGATCCGTGCAACATAGACATCATTCAGAGGAAGATAAAGTCCATGGCGCTGTGCGTGTCACAATGTCCCACTGAGGAACTGGTGACTTACTACGACCTCAAGAGGTTTGCCATGATGAATGGTGAGTCGGTCAACCAGCTACCTATTGTGGGCATGTAACATCATTGTCACAGATATAATGACAGGACCTTGACTGGACATCTACCCATTGCAGAGACAAAGGCGTTCATATATATAGTCGTGACCCCCAGTGGGTGTCTTTTCAGTGTTTCTTTAGTCAGGGGCTCCAGCAAGAGCACCACACACACACATAAATGCACACAGGCGTAGCCGGTAAGACCCGGTCAGAGTTGAACTAACTAAACAAAGATTCTACTGACCCCATCTTGCTGTAGGGTCTCGGTTGTTTACAGTCCAGTCTTGCTGTCTATACGGTTTGACACGTCCCATCTGACACCAAGGGAGAGTATGAATGACATCATTGTTTGGCTGGAGTTTCACTGTGTTTTCTGTACATAAGGAAAGTTCATAATAGAGTCATAATAAATGCTTAGTGAGTTAATGGTAAATTAATTGGTCTTGTTTCACCTTCCTTTATTTTTTTTACAGCATATTTTGTCATTTTTTTGTTTGGGTGGTATGACCACAAATATATATCATTTTAAGAGTAATTTTAAATAACAGTAGTAAAAACGATATATATGAAGAGTTTATTTGCAAAAACATAACTAGCTGTTTAGCTGCTTTTTTTTTTAAGTAATATTTTAAACCTAGTCCAAATAACCTAACTTCACTGAAATGTACAATGACAACAGATGATTTTTGAGAATTGTTAAAAACAGAATGTTTTTGCAAATTAACTTTTCATATGTTATAAATGATAGACTAATATTTTGGCCTGGGCAATTAATGATAGCTAAATAATTAGTGATGTTTGCCCATGTTAAGAAGAGAATCATATTAATAAAAGTCCCCCCAAAATTATATTGGCAGCATTATTAATTAAATGTTTTTATGAATTATATTTTATATAATTAAAAAATAATGCTGAAATAAAAAAATATATTAAATGTAAACTTATTTAACTTTTATGAGTTAATTGCCAAGTCAACATTTTTAGTTTTCATTTAAATCAATTAAAGATAAATAGAAAAAAAAATGTCAAGAAATATGGATAAAACACTTAGTCCCAATCCCAATTCTATTTTCTACCCCTTTGCCTACCCCTCGCCCCTTCCCCTTGCCCCTTGAAATGAAGTGGGAGGGATAAAAAATTTCCCCCTAAGAAATGGGACACCACTACTACACTGTTATACGTCATCATCCATTGTCACTAGCTCCTAACGTTACGTCAGAGAACATGCGCCGATGTAAGCACCGTTCATTTACATGTACACACGGCCATAGGCAAACAAAACAATGCGTTACCACATGCAGTAAAGTCACCTGGTATATGACATAAAAATATATTTCCTAATATTGTGCTATGAAAAAGGGATATAAGGAAAATGTGTCATAAAAATCCTTATTATTTACATTTATGGCTCTGCTTGCTCGAATGAACAGCCATGTTGGAAATTTATCTTAGCCCTTCGTTTGAAGTGAGGTCCCGAAAAATCTTGGTTTTGAGGGCTATCCAGCCCTTCCCCTTCCCCCTACCCCTCCAACCAAAGGAGAATTGAGACACCCCTACACGTGAACGCACCAAACGGAGGGGTTTGAGGAAAGTGTAGGGGTAAGGGGTGGAATTGGGATTGGGCCTTAATCTTAAACTATAATTAAAATGAATTAAACTAAATATATACAAACAAAAGCTTATTCAAGATATAAAGTAATGCTTTTATACTGTATAAATAATACAAAACTAACTGTACTGACACATACTGTACGTCAGTGTTGTGTGGTGGTGTTGTAATATGAGTTTTTACATTTATCCTTCAATCAGATATAAATGTAAATTTATGTCCCAGACATATTTTCTTAGTTAAATAAACACTACTTGCACTGAAAACTACATGAAAAAAGAAAACTAAAACAGATTTAGATTTTTACATTAACAATATAATTAACATTTTAATCAAAGCCAAATATGAATTTCATCAAATTTAGTTTAAAATCACAGCTGAACTTAAACTGTTGTATCCAATCATATTGCGATGGAGGCTGTTAAAACACATCTATTTTTGTACTACACATTTTTTCTCCTCTAATAATAAGCAGCACTGTCTCCTTTGCCTCCTCGGATGAACCGCGCCTAATATTAATATATCATATTATCATAAGGCATGTTTATTTTCGATAATCCAGTGAAGTTAGTACTTTAAAAAGGTACATTAGCTAATTACATTTCTATCTTTAAACAACAAATAATACCCTGCGACAGGTGTGAACCTAATTAGAGCTGAAGGACCATCCTGATTAGGCTAGTCTAGCCAGAGCTTGTTTTGAACTTATAGACCATCTAGACCACCTTAGCATGACCTGGCATTTAAGGCGTGATGTTGATTATAATGAGTCTTATTCTTCTCTTTCAGGATCTGAGCTTTGTTCATATGAGTTACCTGGTCATAAGTACCCAAGCCTTCCAGAGCGCTTTGAAAAGTGTCCCAAACTTCCAGTACCAGAGAGGTATTAAACAAACTCTTAACAAACAAACTCGTCCTGTAAAGTACAGCTTCTTTCTCTCTTGATCTGTCCTCTATCCTCTGGCCTTTTCAATCTCTGCAGCAAAGCTCTTCCAGTGTTTAACCGCTGCACGCCGGTGGATATTTCCTGCTATGCTAAGTTTGCTGAAGCGGTGGTCACATTTGTCAGTGATAACAGCATGTTAAACAGGCTGATTGCTGGGGTGGCGGCCAGCAAAGAGATCATTGTTGGGCTGTGTCTGCTGGCGTTAGGTAACCCTCTATTTTCTCTGGCTGCTGCTGCTGAGGCTCATTTGACTCAATTTTATGATTATGTGTTTATCTGTAAAATGAGTTGAAATGGATAATTATGGTTTATAATATCCATATCAGAACTAGTCTAATTATGTTCTACACTATTAAGAAACAACTATTCAAATTTAAGGTGCACCATTTTAATTATTGCAGTATTCTAAACCACTATTAGACAAAGGCTGAAGTATTTTGTTCTCTTTTTAAGATGACATGATACAGCATTTACAAATGTTTACATTTTTATATTGCAATGCCTTTAGATTCCGCCTAACTTCTAATTTAGTCTGCTGTCTTCCTCTAACTGCTGATCCTGTTTTGTGCATGCTGCAGTTTTGTCCATGATCCTCATGGTGATCATTCGTTACATCTCTGCTGTCCTGGTTTGGATCCTCACTGCTCTGGTGGTTCTGGGTTCCTTGGGCAAGTCTGCTTTCTCTGCACATTTCTCACCTCCAAATCTGAGAATGGCATCCTTTCTTTCTTCATTTGCACATCCTTTCTCAAGTGCAAAATAGCAAATTCTGATTAGTTTGGCCACTTGTCAATATTTTGTTTTATTTTTATTCTATTTGTTTGTATTATTGTTATTTTATAATTTTATTTAATATTGTTTTATTTTATTAATATTTGTTAAAAGTAATATTAAAAAAAATATATTTTTAATTGAATTTTTCTATTTGGTTTTGGTCCGTTTTGTAGGTTATTATAATTATTATTATTAGTTTACTTTCTATTTTATTTTGTTCCATTTTATTCAAAATAATTGCATTTTGTTTTATTTAATAATTTAGTTTTATTTTATAAATATATTTTAAATATTACTTTAAATTTATTTTGCTTTTGTCTATTGTGATCTGTTTTCGATTTTATTATTATTATTTTTTATTATAATTTTTCTATTTTATAATGTTGTTATATTATTTTATATATATAAATATTTTATATTTATTTATTTTGTTATATCATGCATTTTATTTATATATTTCAAAAGTACTTAACAGTTATCTATCTTAATAGCATATTATATAGTGCTTTGCTGTCTGATTTTGCTTCAGGAAAGACATTGTTTACTAAATGGTATAGATTTTTAATCATTGTTCATATAATCATATTGACTACCAGCCAGAATTATTATGTGTCTGTTCCAAAGGGATTCACAGTAATGCAGTCCCACACAAAGTTGAATAAAAGTGTGGTTTTTATTCTAGGCTTGCACCTTTTTTTGCAGTGTTGAATGTGAATATGATATCTGTTCTTGGCTTTTCTCAGGAGGTACCAGCGTTCTGTGGTGGTTGTACATAGACTATAGAATGACAATGAATGAGACCATGACTAAAGATCTGAGGGAATTAGAAGAACCCAACGGTGGCATGAAGACCACCAAAGACCACGCTCAAGGACTGCTGATCTATGCTGTTTCAGCGTCTGTGTTCACCGTAAGTCCTCAGAGAAATAGGAAGTAAAATATGAAAGAGATCTCGTCTGGTGTTTTTGCTATGTCATGCTGCTGATTTCCATCTTTCTACTCCTGCAGGGAATTTTGCTGCTTCTGATGTTGTTTATGAGGAAGAGAGTGGCTCTGACCATCGCCCTGTTCCACGTGGCAGGAAAAGTGTTTATTCACTTGCCGCTGTTGGCATTGCAGCCCTTCTGCACGTTCCTTGCTCTTTCTCTGTTTTGGGTCTACTGGATCATGGTTCTGCTCTTCCTCGGCACCACTGGTGAGATGAAGATTCCTGTCGGTTAAAAAAAAACTAAAAAAAGCTTCTTTCATTAGTTACAACCCCTTATTTTGTTTCAAACTGTATTTGTTCCAGAATTGTTTATCAAAGTCTGATTTTATCGTATAGAGAAAAATAGCATTCAACTTCTTGATTTTTTTATTAAAGAAAGAGAATCAAACAATGGGTAAATGAAGTCAAACTTCTCATTATTAAAAATAATTTTTAAATATCTATTTAACAACTATCTTCACTATCTTCTTGCACCTTCTATAGTGGATCTGCTTTCTGAGTGCAAAATAAACACAATAATGCAATCAGATGCATAAAACTATTTTTTTTATTAGTATTTAATTTGTTCTGTTTTCTTTTATTTAATTTGGTTGTCTCTTAAATAACTTAATAATGCACACATTGAAGTGGACATATGCAAAACGATATATTAACCTTATTTTAGGAATTGTTTTGCTTTGCATTTTTCTCAGACGTAATGTGTACAAGCCTTAAAATAGTCTTCTGTTAAAGTCATTTAGTACAGACATGGTAGGAGATTTACGTTCTCAAGCACAAATGAATCGACTTTGCATTCTCATTTTAAATGTGTCTCACTATTGAAGTAAGCTCTTTAAAAGCAAAAATCTCAGGCTGCAGCTTGTACATTCGTGTCCACAGGGAACCCGGAAAAGAATGAGGATACTGGCCTGGTTGAGTTCAGGCTCACAGGAGCGCTAAAGTACATGACCTGGTACCATGCAGTGGGACTGATCTGGATCAGCGAGTTCATCCTGGCTTGTCAGCAGATGACCGTAGCCGGTGCTGTGGTAACCTACTATTTCACAAGGTATGTATATTTAGTGACCCTCAAATACCACTTTTCTTTATTAAAGGTGATGTGAGTTTTATATGTTGATGAAATTTAAAAAGATTTCCTTCGATCACATTATAAAATATAAAGGTGGCTGTAATTAAGTCCCTTGATGGTTGATTTTTATGAAGTTGTGGTACTTTCAACATTTCTGTCTGCTTGAGTTTGCTTAATTATTCACCCAAAATTAAAATTTGCTATAAATATACACACCCTTAGGCCATGCAAGATGTAGAGGAGTTTCTAAAAGCGTTGGTTCACCCAAAAATTTTAATTTGTGTTTTACTCACCCTCAAGGCATTCTAGGTGTATATGACTTTCATCTTTCAGACAAAACCAGTCGGAGTTGTATAAAAATTGTCCTGATTTTTCTAAGCATTATTATTGCAATGTGTGATGTTTCTGTTCAACAGTCCAAAACAATGTCGAAATAAAGTTTGTGTTTCCGTAATAAAACATGGCTCCAATAAAGGCCATCTCTAGTGGATCCAAGCATTTTTGTAAGATAAATATCCATATTTCAAAATAAAAAGCCGTTCTAGTGGACGTTGGAATTGCGTGATTAGTGATGGACACAGAGAAAGAACCAAACAAATTGAAGTACAAACAATTGGATTTCGATCTAAGCCAAGAGGAGATTGGTTTTCCTTTGCTAAAAGGAAGGAAACCTTTCCTCCTGTGCTCTTCTTAACAAGCAAGCGAGACCAGCATACATCAGAGGCGTGTGATGCATATGTCCTACCTCAACCGCTGGAACAGCTTCTGTGTACAACATCGGAAGTGAGAAAAAGTGTTAATTATGTTTAAAATATGGATATTTGTCTTTAGAAAATGAATGGGTTCACTACAGATAACCTTTATTCACCCCTTGGAGCTGTGTGAGGCATGTTTTATTGTGGGTGCAAGCACTTTATTTTGATGTGTTTTGGACTGTTGAACAGAAGCACCCACCCACTGCAATGACAATGCATAGAAAAGCCAGCACAATTTTGAATATTACCCTGATTAAATTAATTTGAAAGAAGAAAGTCATACACCTACAATGCCTTGAGGTTGAGTAAAATGCAGACTAATTAACTAACCCTTGAACAGAAACCGATTTGGACAAATTTAGCATTGCATCACTTGATCACCAATGGATCCTTTGCATTGAGTGGGTGCCGTCAGAATGAGATTCGAAACATCACAATAATGCACAAGTAGTTCACACAATCGTTGGTTTTTCAATTATTGGCTTTTTTGTGTTTGTGATAAATCTATTATTAAGACATTTTAATTTACTGTTGCTTCAGGCTAAAATATGTCCATGGATTGTGGAACTTTCACTTCACAAGACATTAACTGATGAATTGGAGTCGTCTTGGATTACATGTGGATTATTGTGATGGTTTTATCAGATGTTTCGACTATTCTGAGGGCACTCAATTACTACAGAGGATCCACTGGTGATCAAGGATTGCAATTATATTTCATACAAATTTTCTCAGATGAAGAAACAAGCTCATCTACATCTTGGATGACTTGAGAGTGACTACATTTTTAGCAAATTTTTATTTTGGGCTGAACCGTAAGCCTATAATTGTACTTGTCTTCATCTAATCCTGTATTCATGAAGCTGTTCTTGAAATAGCTCACAGTTGCAACCTTGAACGGAGACTGCTTTTATTTCATATCCATGCAGGGACAAAACCAAACTCCCGGTGACACCCATCCTGTCATCAGTGCTGCGGCTGGTGCGGTATCACCTGGGCACTGTAGCCAAGGGCTCCTTCATTATCACCCTCGTCAAGATCCCACGCCTCATTCTCATGTACATCCACAACCAACTTAAAGGAAAGGTAGAGAGGCAGCTCACTTGACGTGTCCTTGGGTTGATGTATTTAAATTGCAAATTTCTTTTGTTGCAAGAATCTTAAATGACGTCATGAATATGTATTGCTTATGGCATACAGTTTTCATTAGAACAGGAATTTCATTTTTCACAATATTTTTTTTTTATGTGGGTCTTTTTTTCAGGGTTTTTTAAATGTCTTTTATAGTCTTTATTTATTAGTTTTAGTTACTTTAATACTTTAGATTAAAATAAAGTTATTCTATTTTCTTTTTCCATTTAGTTTTATTTTAGTTGAAGTTTATTTAATTTCAGCAAAAAAAAAAATCTTCATGTATTAGTTTTATTCATTGTAATCCTGGTGGGCGATCCTTTTTTTTAATAAATATATTTTCTTTAGAATTGTGTTTACTAGGGTTGGGTAGATGGCGGCAAATCTATGCCACTAATAAGGGTGCGCACCACTTATGCTGGCGAGCGCAGTAAATCATTTCCACGAGAAGAAATCGGATGTGCATGCGCAGAAACGGGGCCCGCAAGCTAATTTCAAATCCTCGTGCACACTTGATAGCCTGTCATCCGCGCGAAATTCCTGCACTCGATCCTCTCTCACCTGCTCGTGCGAACACTGTTATTTTTGTCTGTCGTGGGGCGGGGCTCGGTGTTTAAGTTACAACTAAACATCCCCCCCATGCGCCGCCTACGGCGACGATGTCATAGTCCATTGCGATGTTTCACATTAGACATCGTACGATGCCAAATTGCTCGACATCGCCCAACCCTAGTGTTTACTGATAAATAATGCACAACTAATGATTAATTATTGCAAAAAATGGCTAAATTTTGACTTGCAGTTTTTAAGAATAATGCAATGGCTAAAAGCCAAGTAGAAAAAAAACTGACTTTTGCTTTTTGAATTAGAAGTGAGGTGATCATTACTTTACTTGTCTGAAAATGTTTTTCTACATACTTATTTTGGTTTTATATTGGTCTGTAGGGTGGGTATCTTTTTGAAGTGAATTCTGAAAGCTATTTATTACTGTCCTCTTGGGTTCCACTTAGTTGACGTATCATTTACTTGATATATGGCTTTGAATCTTGGGAATATAATGAACTCTAATAGATAACAGTGCTATCTTTATAGAGGCAGATTTGGAGCATTAAGCAAGAGGCTGACAAATGTGCAACAGACATGCACTGTGAAAAACGTGTGCGCTCATTCTGATTCTCTTCCAGGAAAATGCTTGTGCACGCTGCATGCTGAAGGCCTGTATCTGCTGTCTGTGGTGTCTGGAGAAGTGCCTCAATTATTTGAATCAGGTAGTTTAGCTTATATGCTGTACAGATCGAAATAGAGATTGTAGCTCTTTTTGTGTGTTGTATTAATTCTTGCGATCTGTTTCTAGAATGCATATGCGGCGACGGCTATAAACAGCACCAGTTTCTGCACCTCAGCCCGCGATGCCTTCTTGATCCTGGTGGAAAACGCTCTTAGGGTGGCAACCATCAACACCGTTGGAGATTTTGTTCTCTTTTTGGGCAAGGTAAAGGACAGATGAGTTTTGGTTGTCAAGTATAAACATGGGGTCAACTAGCTAGGAAGCTCATGCATTAGACCAGCTATACTTGACGTCTCATGCTTTTTCGTATTTATTATGCCCAATAATAGAGCATTTGCATATTTGTCCCCGTCCAGGTCCTGATCGTTTCATGCACGGCGTTCGCTGGGGTGTTAGCGCTGAACTATCAGAGAGATTACACCGAGTGGGTCCTGCCGCTCATCATTGTGTGTCTGTTCGCGTTCCTGGTGGCACACTGCTTCCTGTCCATCTTCGAGATCGTGGTGGACGTGCTCTTCCTCTGCTTTGCCATCGACACCAAATACAACAACGGCACACCTGGGAGAGAGTTCTACATGGACAAAGCCCTGATGGTGAGTCACCGCTGAAGAGAATGTTGCAGACTATCTGTGCAATTCTCTCCTTCTGTCTGCCGTTAGATCAGAACACCATAAATAGTCTCAGTGTTGAGAGCGCACTTGCCATCTGAGTCACGTTTCTGTTTTGTGTTGTAGTGAATGCAGGCTCTCTGCTGGCCTGGATACGTTAATATTTTAAGATTCAGATGGTGTCCCAGATATTCTCTTTGGACAACTTTCAACTTTTGTTTTGAAAAGCTCATTGATTTTTCAAGGGGGAAAAAACTCACAAGGCTGGTTTCTTATGCTCTCTTATAAAGGTGCTTTCTACTTTTCACACAGTCAGCCAAATCGTGTAGCCAACAGCTTTGAGATATCAAAGGAGAAGGCTTGAGCCTTGCGGTGCTGCACAGAATCACGGCCCCTCAGAAATGCAAAATCGCTAGCAGTAAGGGTTGTAGCACAGAAACAGACTTTGGAACATGTCAACCGCTTTCTTTCTCAGAGCTGCTTTGGGTAAAAATATCTGTTTTCCAGCTGCACACTGAGGAACTGTAGCCTTATCTGATTGAATATGGTCTTCTGGTGTAAGGAACAGGGAAGAGAATTTGCTAATTTTATGAAAGCAATCTTCTATCAGTTTATAGCAATTTCTGAGTGAATTTATTTCTACACTAATATTTTGTTTCCAGTGTTTTTATTACTAAAAGAAAAAAAAATCTTACTGTAAATATTTCTTGCAAGGCATCTTGCATCAAACAAACCTTCTTTTAATTTAAGCTTTAAATACATTAAGACACATTTTAAGACAATTCCGTTTGCTTTTGCTTTTTTAAAAATATTTAAATATTTGTTATAATCCCCCAATTTGTGCATCTAGTTTTACATTTTGGATGTTTTCAATTTAAAGAATGATTCCAATTATTTTCAGTGGATATTAATGTAATTTACACATACATATATTTTTGTTTAGTAGTATGCTCTGTTTTTCTTGAATTTTTAAGTTTTATTAAAATTGTAGCAAAGAATAACCCTTGCGCGCACACACATATACATATAAAATATTAATCTACAATATTTTTCTGCCAGAATGAAGTTCTTTCAGTATTTGTTTTTTTCACATAGCAGTAATGAGAATTTGGAAATAAAACATGCTTAATTATCATTTCAAAGTCTTAATGCTTCTTACATAAGCTAATAATCTTTTATTACTTTTATTTTTGGGTGAAATATGATTTTGCACGTTCACCCAAACAGAGATGGTGGGTCTCGGACTGAGAAATCAAATCAAGCTTAACAACAGCCTTTAGGAAGCAGCTGTGCTAGACTTGATTTATTATTTTCCTCTCCTGCAGGAGTTTGTGGAGAACAGCAGGAGGTCAATGGCAATGGAGGAGCGGGGGCGCAGCAAGCGCGCCCGTCCCAAGGAAGAGGTAGAGTTGACGGAGGTTAAGGCCATGGTGAGTGGTGACGTGGGTGGGGCAGGGGCGGACTGGCAGGACTTGCAGGAGTTCCACCTGTACTACCTGCTGCTGTGTGTGCTGATGGACTGGGCCCTGTCGGAGCACACACTGGTGCTTTGTCTCACTCAAGACATGATCATCTACCTGTCTGTCTGCCTGCCCACCTCCACCCTCTTCTTCCTGGTCACATTGCTCCAGAACACGCCGGTGGCTGCTGCATGCTGACTAACGCTTCCTCGCCTCCTTCATGCATCTATCATTTCATCTATCCTTTCTATGCATCGCACTAACAGAGCATGAACTTTTATTTTTCTATCTGTGGATTGTTATTATTTTTTCATCTATTTTCATTCCATATTTGCCTCTTCTTTTTTTATTGACTGTCTCATATGGCAGCTATAAACTGTACTTATATATCCGTTGCCTTAAAATCACCATGTTGCTATTTGGAGGAAAGATAATTGAAATTGCCAAGCTGTAAAAACAAGAGGAGTAGAGAAAAGAAAATTCATTATCTCTCAGGCTGATGGTCATGTTTTCCACAACTCACAATTAGCTGATAACCACATAACTCCTGACTTTATGGATAATCAATTGCAAATTGTCCAGTTTCACTATCAGAATAATTAGTGTTTCAGAAAGAACACAGTTTGTTTTGGTTGAGTAAAATTAGGATTGACTGTATATGGGTTGTTGACATGAAATGGTAATAATTTTTGTGTAAAGTTCTTCAAATTGAATAGTCAGTGTATTGTAGGATGACTAGTTAGTTTTAAAGAAAACCATCTGACCTTATTTACTCAATAATTGGCCATTTGTGATTTATTTCACGAATTCGCACTTCTTCATTAAATTACATAAGCAAATTTGGCGTGCTGTCCGGGGAGCGAGACGGGAGCTCAGCGGACCCCGAGCCCTGCTGGTTGGAACCCTAGCGAGGGTAGAGCTCGGAGCGTGGCTCGGTCCCATTCGCCCCCCTTGAAGGTACGAAGAAAAGGCGGAGAAGGGTAGGAAGGCGGGATCATGCGTAACTAGATACAGAGAAGAGTGAGACGATGATATTTATGCTGTGGTGGACAATGAGTTTAGAAATAATAGTAGACTGGTGGGCAATGATACTAATGAGCGTCGATGGGTGCCGGCTGTGCTGACACTCAGCGTGCTTTTCCCGAAACGAATTTAAAACATCCCTTAAAAGGGTAGTTCACCAAAAAAATGTAAATTCTGTCATTAACTACTCACCCTCAGGTCGTTCCAAAACCTTAGGTCATTTGTTCATCTTTGGAACACAAATTAGGATGTTTTTGAGAGATTTGTGACTCTGCTTAGACAATAATGCAACTGACAAGGCCCAGAAAGTAGTAAATACATCATTAAAATAGTCCATGTGACATCAGGGGTTCAGCAGTAAGATTATAAAGCTACACAAATACCTTTTGTGCAGACTTTCATTGGATGAGCAAAAACTTTCAAAATGTCTGCTATGGGAGTATAAAGCAATAAGCCTCAAGAAGCTGTGGTTTACAGTGAATTAATAACAACCAATCAGAATCAAGGACTTAAACTATCCATTTTATAATGCATGTTTGATTAGCAGGGAACATTTAGCCGAAAAGGTGGATTGTTTTATGGCAACAACAAATAGAAATGTTAATGTATCTAATTTAAATACTACTGTAATTTCACTCAGCTATAGAATATTTATGAGTTGCAAAACAGTATAGTTTTGATTGGGGAAGAATGCAATGTTCATTATGGTCGCTCACTCACAGGAAACCCCGCCTTCTAAATGAATGGGCCAATAACTAATTGGTAAAGCAGTTAGCAGTTAGCAGTAAAGGCAGTTGAGAATGAAAGCTGCGACACTTTGATCTCGTCGCCACATGGTTTATCTCATAGTTCCAAACAAATAGGATTATTTGGGACATACAGCAGTTTCATTATATTTGCAGAAATGTCTAGTAATTATTAAACAACATTTGTGACACAGTTATTAAATATCTTTGGCGATTTTAACTGAATGTTATTTTTCCCCATTCAAACAGCTAGCAGTTGCATGCCTAAGAGGCATTTTAAAGATGGCCGCCGAGTGACATGACTTGTCTTAAAGGAACTTTGACTAAACTACATGCAGTTGCTATAGAAGTTCATGGTCTTTTTTTTTTTTTTTTTGTAATAAATGTGCACATTTGTCAACTGCCCATATACTCTCTATGTTCCTGAAGTTCTGTTACTTTGAATAGTGTTGATGTTTTTTAGGGCTGAGAATCTGAATCTCCAAGACCGCCTTTAACATCCATCATAACAGCCTCTCCATATGCATGGATATGCTTTCCTCTCAAACTTCGTTTTTTGCAATGCAGATTTGCTTTTAACCCATTTTTTGGCATTCTCTTGCTTGAAATTGAAGTGGACTAACTCCTCCAGATCCAGATCAGTTGATTGGATGTTGGTTTGTCTGGGAGTAAATAAGACTAATAACGTGTTTCTTTCCTGTAGGCTCCCGGGACAAGCTCTGCTTGACCAAAATCAGCCCATGGGACTTTTTAAAGACATTCCAAAATGTTTATTTTTACCAATGTGTAACATGTTTACTATGGTTTCACTCCAGGGAATACAATATTTTAATAAGAAACTGTAAAAAAATGAAATAACAATGTAATGAAGCACTTTATATTGGAGCGCTGCATATTTTAAAAAGCCTGATGCATTTTTCGTAGTGATGTCCTTTTTATAAGACTAAAAAAAACCCAGTTGCCATCTAGTGAAACACAGTATTAATAATGTCTAGAATCACTGTTTTTATTATGTCAATTTTTCATAACAAACCTTTTTTTAAATTGGTTTTCTTTGCATTTATGAGAAACCCACACACTGCAGTGCAGCACTTGTTCCTTTTGTTTCATTTAATTCAAATAAGGAAGCATCTACGCTTTTTATTTCTTAAATTTTCAAAAAAGAAAAAAAAAAGTTGGGTTGTGTTATTTTACTAAAATAACGGTACCATGCCTGAAATTGAGGGTATTGTCCTTGCATTTCACTTGTGTGTTAAAAGGTTGGTCGGTCGGGTGGTTTCCCTCCAATGGTGGTAATTTTAGTTTGTTTCTGAGTTTCCATAAAACTGTACAAGTTGAATTTTTCCTGCTGTGACTGTTAGTGCTGATAGAAATTGGGTCTGGTTAACTTAAACTGGAAGGAAGTCACGAATGACTACAATCTACAGTTGCTGTAACGGAGTATGAGTGACGTTACAACAAAAAGCACATACAAACCACAAAAGAAAAGAACAGTTCTGTTACACTACAAGATAATTGGAATGGTTATGAATTTGTATTAATTGATTTATGCTTAATTTGTTCTGAAAACATCCCTTTTGTTCAACAAGGCTGCATTTATTGGATCAAAAACTATAACATTGTAATTTATTACAATTTAAAAAACTGTTCTCTATTGGAATATCTTTTACAGTATCATTTATTCTTGTGAAGAATTTTCAGCATCATTGCTGGAGTTTTCAGTGTCACATGATCCGTCAGGAATCATTCTATTATGCTGATTTGATGTTCAGGAAACATTTCTTACGATTATCAATGTTAAAAAGTTGAGCTGCCTAATTTTGTTGAGAAACTATGATTACTTTTAAGTTTTTTGATTGGTGAATAGAAAGTTTAAAAGAACAGAATTGTTTTGCTATTCTAATTCAAACCTTTTGTATAGTAGTGTCCAAAAAATATGAAGCAGCAAAAACTGTATTCAACATTAATAATAAATCAGCATATTAGAATGTTTTCTGAAGGATCGAGTGAGAGTAATGATGCTAATGATTAAATGTAATCATTCTAAACGTTTTGTATATAGGAATGATTTGCTAATTCAGAACAATTCACAGAAACACAAGGCAGTTCTGAGATCAGCAGCGGGGCATTTCTGGTGCTGCGATGCGGCTTGGATATTTTCTTTGTTTGTTAAAGTAACATGACTTTTCCTCACTCAACAGAAATGAAGTGATGTTTATACAACATAAAGCACTGATCTCTCCTTGGGGGCGATTCTTCAACCAACCTTTAGGGGGTGTAAAATGGCAACATGTTGCCTTTTCTTTTTGGGAGATATGTACTAATGTTTGCGTTTACATAGTTGTCTTTACAGCACAACGTTTGTTCTCTTTCGCTTTGATTCTTTGCAGCCAATAAATAGAGAGTTCAGTCTTTAGAATGTAAGACGTCTTGGGGCACCGACTTTAATATCCGCATCAAACTTAAGTCTTCCTACTTATTCAAAGTATCTTAAGGAAACACGGTTTTATTTTCTGGTAGATGGTGCAGTTGGTTGCATTTTGCCTTAACCAATCGAGTGAATGTCGCCCCCTGCTGGATTACATAGACTAGTTGAGTGCAGAACAAAAACGGCTCATAAGCCTTAAAAAGATCCATTCACAGTCTAACTAACCCTTCAAATGCCAGAACAGGTTCAGTCTGGCTGAGGAGAATATATATATATATATATATATATAATTTATTTACGCACAGAGGAATCTAAAGTCTGTTAGTTTTTGTTTTCTAACAAATGTCAGATTTAGCAAAATCAATGTGTTTTTGTATGGATGTTTTGAACATCATGTTACATATTGATAAATATTGACTGAGGAATAGTTTATCATTTTTATTTCATGTTTTTGTGTCTTGCATTGGAGGGAAATGTTGTTAATTGTCTTAAAATGAGATTTTTTTGGGGGGGAGGGTTCAGAAATGAACACAGTGTACCTTGAGATATTAAGAGCATGAATTAAGAAAAAAATGTTAAGAGATGTAACAATTGCCACACAAAACTTATGCTGAAAGCATGTTAAATATTGCACTAAGATGGCATACATTAAACACAGAGATGAATTAATGATAGCTGTAAAACATTTATAGTTAAAATCGTCTTATAGCGCATTCAATATAGAGATGTTTCATAAATGTTTAAAGAAAATCTTCTCTGTCAACAAAATTGTCTTTTAAATGCTTGACGTTGCAGTTTCTGGTTACGCAACCCACAGTTTTATCAGGTAACAAACTTGATGACTGGACAAGTAGGTTGGGTTTAAAGACAAATGGTGGAACTTGCCTTTTAGGGTGAATCTCACAAAAACGTCACCCCAAATTCAAAAGGAAAAATATTAAAGAAAATTGAAATCATTAAGGTTATTTGTAATCGTGACATTATTTTCATGAACATTTGAAGGAAAATGTGCTTCATTTTCATTATTGTAATTATTTAAAATATTTTATTGACTATTACTATATTATTATAAAATGTTTTTTGTGTATTTTAACAATTTATAGAATTTAATTTAACAGCATAAAAATACAATTTAAACATGCATACATTATATATATATATATATATATATATATATATATATATAATGTATATGTGTATACAATAATGTCAACAATGCAAAAATCTAAAAATGTTTTGTTTATGCAAAAAAAAAAAAGGTTTTGTGAGATTTGATGCTGAACTAAGATCAGTTTTTTGGACTCGAAGTGTTTGAACTTAGGGATTTGGACCGGAAAACTGACCTTACGATGGGCATTTACTGCCTGAGAAGGTTTTTGTTGTTTTAATGGACTCCTGTTTCATATTCACTGGAACAGGATCTTTTTGGCCTCAGACAACGGCTTTGGCTCACAACTCCACTTTATATTGCCAAATGTGCACAAAAGGAAATGTAAGGAGTGCACAAACTCTGTCTAATTCTACATGGTTGAAAACCAGTTGGCTTTTGTTTTTGTTCACAGCCTTTTTTTCTTCTTTCTCTAAATCACTGAAAGCATCTCAGTAACAGCCGTGACTTCTCTAGTCCTGTCAGTGTGTATTAGAAAGAGACAGATGAGCTGTGCTTAGAGGCAAGCTAGTAAACCCATAACCACTGTATACACACACACACAGACACACACGCACACACAACCTGCATGCTCCTGACCTGGGATTTTTCTAACTCTTTAAAACAATGAGCCATTTTTGTAGGAACGTGAACTGTTTGGCATTAGAATACATGTGACTTAACATGGATAGAACAATAGCTTTATTATGCGACAAGCCACTGTTTTTATTTTTTGGAGATGAGATTGTGAGTCTTTTTCTCTTCATTTTGGGAAACCGTGCTTCTGTTCGTGCCACACGGGGGAATAGGCCCATTCTGTTATCGGATACAGTCATGGATAGGCAATACATCAGTTTACTCCTCTGGTGTGATATTAGCTATTAGCTCTTACCTGCAGTAAAGTTGTTTGTAACATTGAACTAAGTTTTTGTTGATTTTGTTTGATTTTTATATTTATGATTTCATATGTATCCTGTTTTTTAAAGTAATAAAATGGGGGAAAAAGGACAAAGTTTCTTCAGATGTGTCAGATGTTTGAACAGTTTTTTTTATTTTTATTATTATTATTATGTGCATTTTTTGGAATAATATCAAAATTATCTGTGAACTGTGTATGATAATATAGACATGCATGATATACGTGCAGTAGAAAATCTTAAACACACACACACACAGTAAAAGCCTCCAAATTGAATACAAACATGTGCTGAAGAGATAACGTACACTACCATTTAAAAGATTGGGTTTGGTACGTTTTCAAAAACGTTATTTAAAAAAAAATACTTTTTTATATATATATATAAATATAATACAGTAAAACAGCTATATTGTGAAATAGCAATACAATGTAACATACCTGTTTTCCGTTTGAATACATTTCAATATTAGAGCTGTCAAGGATTAATAGCATCCAAAATAAGTGTTTGCATAGTATGTGTGTGTACTGTGTATATTTAATACACATATATAAAATACACACACATTTTAAGAAAATGTGTTGCATCTTTATAGATGCATAACAAATATACACAGCACACACATCAATTATGTAAACAAACACTTATTGTGGCTCCAATTAATCATTTGAAAGTGCTATTTGAAATAAAATGTATTGCTGTGACCACAAAACTGAATTTTCAGCATATTATCGATGTTATAAACGGTTATACCGCTTAATATTTTTATAGAGAACTGGACAAGCCTTTACTATCACTTTTGATCAATATAATATGGCCTTGCAAAATTGAAATGATGATTAATTTATAACTATACATATTACTGGCCACAAACTTTTGAACAGTAGTGTAGTTGGATATGCATATCAGTCCAAATAAATAGGGCCTCAACATGCCCATTACCAAGATCAGTGCTGCCTTTGTGATGGGAAAATGACCGTTGTGATCAACCCATCTATGCAGTGTCTTTGCTATCAATTACTCACCAACATATCATTCCGATAAAAGCACTAAAAGATTTGTTGTTTGGTTTCTTCCCCATTATACACCTTTGGAAGACCCAGAATCTGTTACATTTATTCTGCCATCTCCATTCCTTTTCACTAAATGGGAAAGAGCTTTGGAAGATCATGAGTGTGAATAAATGATGAGGAGATCTTTTTCTTTAGTGTTTCTCACTCAGCCTTCGAGGCTTCAGCACGTGCCTCCAGTGCTTATGTCTGCTGTCTTATACCTCCTCTTCATCCTCACTAGCCAGGGTGTCCAGCTCTTTGTCTTTGCGCTGGACTTGTTCAGCTTTGTATGCTTTCCGTAAGTTCTCCAGCTCTTTAATCTCAGCATGGAGACGTTCCAGATGTGCAGCACGCCGGTTCTGTAGCAGCTTCATGGGCAGTGGGTTCATGTCGTTGAAGGCGATGCTCGTCAGCTTCCTGGGGAGGAGAAAATGGAGGTATATTCAGATTGAAATTCCAGCCATGAATTAGCTGCTCTGTTTACTTCCCGCAGAAACCTGTGGTTTAGAAAAACTCTCCCCAAGCCAGCTTTTCTTCATTGTTTTTTTTTTTTTTGGAGCAATGCCATGAACTGGAAACAGGAGTGAGCAGGTGTGCGCACACACAGTATCAGAGGCATACATTTTAAAATAGCCACACCACAGAGGCATCTGACCCATATTCTGTTTCGAACAGATGCAGGCTGCTTTGTTTTTACTATGGCTCAATGAATTATATATGGTGATGTCTGACTGAGGCAGAAATAACTACACTGTCACAGAACCAGGAGCTCCAGAGATATGAGAAACGGAGATATGTTTAGTTAGTAGCACATTTATGAATCAATCTATCATTTATCAGTGTTTTATAATTTTTTTTATTATTTTTTTGTACCTAATTATAAATCTTTTGAATTGTGTATCATGTGTTCTAGAGGTTTTAATGCTATTGTTTTTCTTATTGTGAACAAAACATTACTCTGTAAAGATCAGCATAAATAAATAAATGTACTGTATAATGTTTTAATACTTTTAAAATGCATATATTGTAGAAGAGCATGTTAGTTTATTATATATATAGTGTATTCTGTATTTATATTTTATGGTACTCGTAATATTTTGTTTTTCTTCATCTTACCTTCCATCTCTAATGGTGTGGGCGAAGATGCGGAGATACTGGTACATCTCAACACTGTCATTGATCTTTAAGATGATTTCCTCTTTGTATTTGAAAAGAGCCAATACATAGCGAAATATCACCTGCGAAACATGGAGTAGTCCCAGTTAGACCTCCAGTGAGACTATTAGAGAACCATGTATTGATCTATACATATCTCCCCTGAATGATTTACTGTACCTTGATGCCCTCATACAGGAAGGCATCCCATACTTTAAGGAGTATGCGTGTAGGCAGAGTCTCAACGAACAGCGCTAGAAACCATTCAACAGTGATGAGTGACACATCTACTTTTAGGGCTTCCAGATGAGCCGTGAGTCGAGGGAGCTTCTCAGACATGAGGTCTTTCATCACACGCTGGTCGGCCTAGAGAGATCGGAAGAAAGGTGAAAAAAATTGAAAAATACAGTATTTCAGACTATTTGTTTTTTTCTGTTTGATATTTGCTTCCAAATGTTTAATTAAAAATTATTAAGTAGCAAGTCTTAGGATTAAAGCAGGGTCCTCACCTGACAGCCCACCAGGTCTTTAGTGTAGTAATTGGGAGGCATGATGTAGTCCACAATCACTACCAAGCACCAGAAGGCATCTTCCTCATTCTGTAGTACCAGCAGAGCAAGGGCTGCCAGTCTGCACACAGTAACGTCAATGGTGTTGTTTACCTTTCTGCTTTCATATAGATAGTTAGTGGCCCTAACACTAAACCTAACTGTATATACTTCATCAGCATGTTGTTGATCAATGAATGACCACCAGATGTCAGTACAATACATCTTATAGTATTAAATAGTATATAGGATTTCCCATAAAAGGTATTAAACATCACTTGGCATGTCACTTCTGTGTCACCATATAGCTTTGGTAAGCATTGCAAAATTTATTCATTTAAATATAAATGTAATTGTTTAAATTAAGCAATTATTACATTTTAATCTAATAAGTGGGAGAAAATAGAGAACACACTCAGCAACAGCAGGTTTTATTAAATAAATTTAGTAAATAACGTAGACTAAAAATATATTAATATTTTACATGATGTAAGATATTATAAACTATAACTCTAAGATAATATATTACATTTTATACTGAACAAATACATTTTCATAAACTGGTGAGTAGTAAATCTGTCTTTTGTTATGTATATATATATATATATATATATTAGGGGTGGGAAGAGATTAATTTTTTAAAATCTAGATTATTTTGAAATTAATCTAGATTGATCTAGATTAAAATGGCTCATTTGAATTCTGCCAAAGGCATTCAAAATATGTGTGCTACCTAAGTAAAGGCTAAAATTAAAGCCAGTACAGTCAGTACTGCCATCTTAAAAGTAGGGTTGTGAATCTTGGTTTCACAATTCAATGCAATAAGATTATTATTATCAACACAATGGCCCAGTTTCACAAACATGGTTTATCTTAAGCCAGGACTAGGCCTTTGTTAAATTAAGATATTAATGCATCTATTACAAAATGTTAAGATATGTCACAGCAAGATGTTTTCAGTAGAAGCCGTTCAAACATGCATTTTAGTCTGGGACTATCTTAAGCCTTGTCTGTGAAACCAGGAGAATATCACATTCTCCTTCAATATTACTGCACATGGCTACATTTTAAATCAAATTTATTTTGTACAAAATTTAAAGTGCTCTTTGAGTAGGCTATACGGAAGTTTACAGAAATAGTTTTCAGTTTTAAAAGTTGGATTTTTCTTTTTTTCCCCTCTGAATTATTGACGCTTGATTATTACTGATGGGAACATTGACGGTGGCAGAAAAATGTGGCAGAAAAATGCAAGTGCATTTAGCCGCAGCCGCGATCAGACGCTTCAGGACAAACAAACACTCACAGTACAGTATATGAAGATCATATAACATTATATTAAATATTAAACATCATGATATTAGATAATGTTCCATAAAGATATTTAGCAAATTTCCTACTGTAATATATATAAAAAAATTATTTTGATTAGTAATATGCATTGTTAAGAACTTCATTTACACAAATCTAACGGCGATTTACTAAATATTTAGATTTTTTTTTTACACCCTCATTTGTCAGTTAAATATTGTCCTATCCTAAAAAACAAATGATGTATATATATACAGTATATATATATATATATATATATATACACACACACACACACACAGTACATAGGCTACTCATTATGACTTCTTTTGTGGTCCCAGATAACATTTGGCAAAACTTAGCATTTTCTTATCTTTGTAATTTCCCATTTAAAGTGGTTAAACAAAAAAAGTGGTTCAGTCTAAAAGCTCTTGTGATTGGCCATTACTTGTACTACTCACATTAGTTCTATAATCATCTCTAATCAAAGTCAATTCTCTTACTCTCCTTTTTTTATATCTGTGGTTAATTACCTGTTGAATCCCTGAATGTAGCCGATGGTGGGGTTCTGCCACGAGAACGCCTGCAGAACTCTCTCCAGCTTCTGAATCAAGGGGCTTGAAGGAGAGGAAAAGTATTGATTGGTGGTCAGCGTGCGGTCCAGGTCGAGCTGGATCTGTCTGGGCACCAGGTGAGGCGAAGTTCTGCTCTTCTCACACAGTTCCTGATAGCGATCAGGATGACGCTCTTTTAAAGATTTGGTCCTAGTGTGTATCATAAAGCGCCAAACCCTTGCACGGTACTCACGAGGTAAACCCATGCGTAGGAGATTTTTTAATTCTGTGGATGAAGACAGTTCTCCTTCAGGCCGCCCAGAAAGGAGCTGAGCGCAACGAGCCAACAATGGCCCATCGCATTCCTCCTGGTTCAGAAAGGTTTGGAATCGGATCTCCAGGGCCTGGATCTTAGCAAGAAGCTTCAGGTCCTCAACTCTGTAGTCCATTGCAGTCTTAAATCCATATTCATCGTAATCCCTGTGAAATGGCAGGAACTGTGAGTAGAACTTTGACAAATATTTATATGGGGAAATGTCTGTGATTTAAGGCTTGCTTCAGACCAAAAGTGCAGGCTAAATGAATGACAGAATTTGTATTTGGGCTAAACAGTTATACCTGACTGAGTTAATTTTGACGGCAGTGTTCAGGTCCGCCCGAACTGCATCCTTAATCACCCCCTTGACCGCTTCTCTCTGCTCTGGATTCAATTCCTTACTCTCCTGGAGCTTCTGCAGGATTCCCAGGTATCTGCTTTCCATCTGACAGCTATTGGCCTCCAGAACAGCACACTGGCACACACACAGAAACTACACTAAATCTTATTTTCAAACACTTTTTGATGTTTAGTATCTTGGATTACCATCGCAAATGGCTCTGAACAATTTGGAAGCACTCATATTGTACAAATGTAATTTCTCTTGATCTTTGAATATAAAAGTCTGCTTTTCAAAACTTCAGAAATGTCTCAGTTCATAAAGAGCCTTTTAGTGTTACGATAAGCTAATCGCTACAAACAGTAAAGACAGTAGCAAAAGTGTGTTTGTTCTTTGTGCAAGAAACCTTGACTGAAAGATAAGTTACCTTTACTATCAGACTTTGCTCCTGCTCGCAACTTTTTCTCCAAAGTGTTGTCAGATGATAGATCTCAGAGTTTAAGTACTGGTTCTGAGTTTTATATGCCTTCAAATCATCCTGAAATAAAGATCTGGGGTTATACTTTTGTGGAAACCATAATATTTTTTTAAGAATTCTTTGCTGATTAGAAAATTTAAAATGTATATATATATACAGAGAGAGGACACAGTTTATGTAAGTATACAAAATATTATAAAACAATAAATATGTAAAAATGCTGTATTTTCTCACTTTCAAATTGTCATTCTCGATTGTTAGCTGTTTTAAGGTGTCTGAGTGCAGCCCATTGGTGCACTGCTGGTCTTCTCCACAGACCGCTAGCTTCTCAGACAGCTTCAATATCACTTCCTGTTTGGCCTGATTTTTGTGCATGAGCAGCTGGACACTCTCCTGGAGTTCAGCCATGTGTGCGTCCCTCTGGTTCAGATCCCTCCGTAGGCTGTCGTTCTCTTGCTGCAGGGACTCCAGAAGGTTTTGCAGTTCAGCTGCACGGCGCTCGCCGTGTCTGAGGAGCTCCAAGCGCTCCTGCTCACCCTCAGCGGCTAGAAACTGAGCACAGGTGCGCTTCTCCAGCTGAGCAGCTTCCAGCACCTTATGTAACAGCAACACCAACTCCTGACAACACATACATGTGTGAGTTTCAGTTGATTGATCTTATAAGGAATAGTTAACTCACCCCGAGTAGTTCCGAATCTGTATAAATTTATTTGTTCTGCTGAACACAAAGGAAGATAGGAGAAAGTCTGTAACCAGGCTGTTTTTGATCACCATTGACTTAAAAATATACTATGGGTGTCAATGGTGACCCAAAACAGCCTGGTTTTGGTTTTTTAAAATATCTTCCTTTGTGAAATTCATCCAGATTTGCAATTACTTGAGAGTGAGCAAAGTTTAATTTTTCAGTTTCAGTTTTCATTTTTGGGTGAACTATTCGCTTAATATTATTATTAACATCCTCGCTTTACCTTCTGTGCTTTGACCTCTTCTGCCAGGGAAAGTTTTTCATGTTGAAGTTGATATGTGTCCAGCGATTTGGACTTTTCTTTGCTACTTTTTCTGATTGTTAAAATGGTGGAGAGATCTTGCTCAGACTTGACATCAGCAGAGGATTCTGGGCTTTGAGTATAGCTGGGTGTGGGAACCGCTAAAGCTAAGGAAGACATTGGCCATGAGCATTTCAATTGGAAACAATTGTTTATTATTTTTCTAGTGAGAAAGTTGTGGTTCTTACCGGATGTCTTAGACGAGGGTGTTTTTTGTTTGTCAGTTGAGTCGTCGATATGGAAAATGCTTTGTCTAATTTCCTGTGAGTGCCGGTTACGGAAACTGTGCATTGTGTTCCTGTAAATCAAACACTGAAGAATTAATTTGCAATAATAACTTCAATTTTGGTACCAAGTGTGTTGTAGATGGTTGCAAGGTGGCTTAAATTAAGAGGGTTAAATTGAGCAATGTGCATTTTACAAACCATCAGATGAAAGTCTTATGGATTATATCGGATGTCAAGTGCTGAATTTCCATCTCAAACATAAGAACAAGTAATAGCGATAGCGTAGCTATTTTTCTGATTGGTTTTGGTTTTGTAACAGTCTCTTTTGTATGTTTATGTAATAAATTGAATCACTGACATTGTGGCTGATGATGAAATAGAGTTTATCGTGATGCGTTTTATTCAGAAATAGAAGGAACTTCCCACTTTTATTTTCAGACAGATGTGAAACTAATATTTCTTCCCAATCACAATTTTAGATAAACGTTTTGGTACAATGCTTTGGTACGGTTTCCTCTTATCTGATGTTGTCTAGTATGAGAACCCCTCATAAAACAACTTTGTCACTAGTGGGCAAGTGGGTTGAACTTCCTTAACATAATAATTTTAGAGAAATTCAATGAATTACAACACAGCTTTCTTGGAAGGCACTGACGCAGATGGTATGCGTGAACCCTAGAAATATTCCATAACACAGAATCCGTTCTGTGAGGACAGAGAGAGAGTGAACATCGTAAGCACATGTACTCACTGCAGCTCAATTAGTGGATGTTTGATTGACATGTTGAGCGGGCTGTTTAATCCAGGAGCAGGCAGACTGGCAGCTTCTTCACCCACCAGGCCTGAAGGTGTCTTCATTATGGGCAAGAAGTCAGCTGTGTGGGAGAAAGCAGAAAGTATGTTTAGCAAACACACTGCTTTAAATACATCTGATAGACCAGTATAACAAGGTGCATTCAGATAATTAGATATTCTTGTTTGGTTGGTAAGTAAAAAAAATTAAATGCTGAGATTACAGTAAGATTTTATGTTTCTGAAAGAACTCTTATGCTTAGGGCTGCATTTATTTGATGATAAAAAAAATAAAAAATAAAATAAAATAAAACTGTAATGTTGAAAATGTAAAACATCTCTTTACTATATAAGTATATATTTTAAAATGTAATTTATTCCTGTGATGTAAAGCAGAATTTTTATCAGTTTTCAGCATCATTACTCCAGTCTTTAGTGTCATGAATTTCAGAAATAATTCTAATATGCCGGTTTGTCAATCAATTAACTTTTTTTTAAAAGGTGAAAACTATATTTTTGCGCAGAAATTTTAATTTTAAGATCCTTTGATAACTATAAAGTTTAAAAAATATATTTTAAAAATATATTATATAATTAGCACCTTTGATCAATTTAATGAATCCATACAGAATAAATGTATTTATTTTTCTTAAGCGGCTGGGGTATTTGTAGCAATTGCTAAAATTAAATATTGCCAATTGCCAAATATTTTTATTTTAGGCCAAAAATAAAGATCATGTTTCATTAAGATATTTTGTACATAAACTACAAAATAAATTAAAACTTAATTTTTGATTAGTAATATGCATTGCTAAAAATGAATTCGGACAATTTTAACGGTTATTGCCTCAATATTTAGATTTCTTTTTTGCACCCTGGATTCCAGACATTCGTATGAAGTCTCAATTTCGAAAAACTGACCCTAATGACTGCTTTGGTTGTCTAGGGTCACATTTCTTTAAAAAGAAACATTTTATTGACCCATTTATTGAATTTTATTGAACTTTTGAATGGCAGAGTAAGACAGAAAAAATAAAACTATTGCTAATACAATACTATTTTTGTATTCTCCTCTATCTTGCTTTACCTCTCTTTTCTACTGACTGAACGAAACAATGTTGTTTAGCCTACAGTACATGTCCAAGCATGCCTGGAACTTCTAATCATCACAGAAGTGCTGTTTAAAAGATCCATATGCTACAACCACAGGCTAGCACTGAGTAAAAATAAATAAATATCCATAACTGTCTGTCTTTGTCTGATAACAGAAAAAATCTGTTTTTCCACAGATTCAGACTGCTCAGACTTTCATTTCCTAACTTCTCATTCAACTGCTGTTGCTTAATACCTGAGCTTGCGGTTGGAAGAGGATAGCTATGAATGTTAGTAATTGATTTGATTTTAGCATGAGAAGCCCAACCCTGCATACTTGGATTCCTGGAAATGATGCATTTATGCATGGGAAATTAGACGAGACAGGAAACAACTTGCACTTACCAAAATTTTTGGGTGGCTCAAAAAACTACATTTCAGACTATATCAACTATATACTCTTTTAAGTGACCATGTGCTTTTATTCACATTTGAGATGTATTGCATAATGGCTTTACGTTTACTCATTTTATTGCCGCCTCTTATGTTCAGAGGAACTCAGCTGAGCAGTCATTTTGTGTTCACTTCAAACTCTAGATTGCTAGCTATAAGTGTCATGCAGCACTGCAAAGTAAAGTTGTAGCACATAATGAAAAAGAAAAGATTGATATCAATATCTATCCCTCCACTTTTCCAGAATTGCTAAATGTTTGAAGTTTGCAAATGATTACTAATCCTAACATTTCCTGTCAACACACCCTCCTGTTAAGACAGATAACAGAATGAGGGTAGACAATGCATGCACAAACTAGCTGGAGTCTGTATGAGTCCTGATGATCTATCTACAAACTAAATATAAGACTAAGCTTTTGCAACTTCTTTCTGGGGGTTGCAGACATGGATGACTAAACTATAACAATGTGGCATCTGATTGGTCGGTCTCAGCAGCTCCCTTGCCACTAATCTGCTGCTTTCCTCCCTCTATTCTCGGCTCTGCTTCCTGTCCCTGCCCTGTTTTAATGGCCAGAGCCTATGGTTTAGTGACATTGTTTATTAACAATGGTCTCTATTTTGGGAAATAGTTCTTTTTTTTTTTTTTTCTTTTACCAGTTTTGGGTGTACTCTCTTAAAAATAAAGTTACTTAAAGGTCCTTCACATGACATAGAATTTTTGGTTCCACAAAGAGCCATTCTTTAAAGAACTATATCTTTCTTACATTTTTATAATCTGTTGTTTTCACCAGAAATAACCTTTTTTTGAAAGAAAAAGTTTCTTTATGGAACTATTTAGTCAAAAAGGTTCTTCTATGGCATTGTGAAAAACACTTTATTTTTTGGTCATTTAATTCATTAAATTGTATCACGGTTGTATTTAATGAAAATCATTGTTAGCCTGTTTCCGCCACTGAATAAAAAATAAAAAAGGCTACTTTTTTTCTGAATTAGACTTTGTAACTCACAATTCTGAGATATAAAGTCACAGTTCTAGCTTTATCACTTGCAACTGGGAGTTTATATCACACAATTCCGACTAGACTAGCTGCACCCGCTTCAGATGTTCTGACTTTATCTCACAATTGTGAGAAAAAAAGGCAGAATTGTGAGATAAAAAAGTTGCAATAACCTTTTTTATTGTTTAATCAGTGGTGGAAACGGGCTTCCATAAGAATCTCCTTTAAAGATAATGAGATTGACAAAACAACAACAAGGTAAATAAAAATTTGTGCTTAATTGTCTTGAAAATATTGTCACAATACAAAAAGTTCCTAACATGTAGTATAAGTCTATATACACCATTCTAGTATTTCTTATATTTGCAGTTAAACGTTAAGTGCTTGTGACATTTTTAGTAGTTATTAATTTACTTTTAGTTTTGGTCATTTTAACAAGACAGCCTTTTGAATTAGCATTTGCCGTCTTTTCTCATTATGGTCTTACCAGGTTAAAGGTGAAGATGAAGTAAACAGCCAGTTAAAACACTCTTTGGTGCACAAAGCAAGCATTCCAAGCATTCAGGAATAATTCTCAAGATCTGACTGGTTCTGATAATCTTTCACTTTCTATTAACTAAGTATCACATGACTGTGTTCACCTTCTGATCATATTTCATAAACAGAGTCTTTCAGTTTTCATGTAAGAAAGTGGGCTGTGTTGGGTTTCATTATTACTAACTCATACCACGGCAGTTGCCTGCTGATGTGGTGCTTTCCAGTTTCTCGTTGTCTGGTCTGGGTATGGACTTATGTTCAGCATGCTGCTCCCTGTGTAATGTGCGTTTCAACTGCAGCTGCTGCAACCAGTACATCTGGGCATCCCTGTTAGCTGCCTGAAAAACAAAATCATGTTTAAAGACTGTTAAGAGGGAAGTATTGTGTTAAGATTCTTGACTGTTATTCCTCCATACATAACCATAATGTTTATCTGTGTAAGAGTAAATAAAAACAATGTGTACAGTCAGCAGCTTTTTCTCTCTAACCTAATTTCAGCACAGTTGATACTCTAGTATGTGGTGTGTGTAATATGAAGAGCTGTCATTTGATCACTGTGCCATTTTAAAGGCTGTCTGACCCCAGTTATAACAACAAGCTCTTTAGAGACAGGAAAGAAAGAAAAAGAAAGTTTAGATTCTTCTCCATTTATACCATACAATCTCATTTTTGAGAAGCAACTGACCTTTAGTATCACTAATCTTAAATCAGTTTATTGTCATAAAAAACATAAAACTTGCTTTCACTTTTCCCCCCTGGGACATTCCCAGTCACATTGGCATTTATTCAGTATTGCTGCAATGAAGCACATATTACTACTATGGTGCAATACTGTACATAAATAGTCGTGTTTATACATAATGACAGTATTTGATGTATTGTCTACAATGTACATTATTCCCATTTAACCCCTCGAGTAGTTATTTGGATTTATTTGTTTTACTTAACACAGAAAGATACTTTGAAGAAAGTTTGTAGCCATGCAGTTTTGGGTCACCATTGACTTCCATAGAATCTTTTCTCCTACAATGGTGAATTATTTTCAGCTTTAGTTGAAACTTATTTATTGTTTACTTTTATCTAATGTTCTAACATTTCATCTAAATTTAATTTCACCTTTATTTTAGTTAAATAAAATAATTTTTAATAGATTAAGGCCTGGTTTCACAAACGGGGCTTAGCTTAAGCCAGGACTAAGAATAGATACAATAAAATATTTAAGCAACTTTTACAAAATGCCTTATAAGAAAATATTACAGGTGTGCATCTTAACACAGAACAATGACACTGACATGTTTTAAGCGAGAAATTTTAATTTGAGACCTCTCAAACATGCAATTTAGTCTGGGACTAGCTTAAGCCTTGTCTGTGAAACTGAGGGTTAGTTAACAATAACAGTATAACTTCAGATCTGAAACTACAGTATCTACAGTATAACAGTATTGTTACAGTATAACGATAACAATAACTTAACTTTCTTCATATAAATGATCACGTAAAATAATTTACTTGCTATGTTCATCTCAGTCATTTTTTTCACAATTACTGTACCAGCCTAACCAATGCTTTTCACTCTTTGTTTATTATCTGTTATTTCAAAACATGTGATTACCTTGAGAATAACAGTACGTTCTGGTGTCTGTATGTGAAAGGTTCCCTCCTCTCCCTGCAGCGGGTAACTGAACGTGGCACGGGACAGATCCACCTTACCCAGAGGATTGATATCCTGTGCAATACGGTAGTAAAACAGCTGGCAGCTCTTCTCCTCATAGACAAACCACCGGGACTTCCAGGCTTTGAGAGGTCCTCCCTGCTTACTGAGGTAGCCACATAATTTAGTGCTGGAAGGAGTGGGTGTCCCTTTAAGGGAAGTCCCATCAGGAAGAGCAGCATGGGTCTGGGTGTCATTCTTATCCTGAGCCCCATCTGACTGACCCGAACTCTGTTGCTGGGTCTCTTTAGAGCTGACACATTCATCTGCAGGAGATATAAGCACGTCTGGTGGAGATGGTGTCCTGCAGCTTCCCTCACTCTCCATCTGGAAGTAATCAAATGATGTCTAGCCATAACAAAATATGGTCATAAAATGAGTTTCATTAAAAGATACACAAATCTTAATTAAAAAAGAAATCAGGGTATGAAGGAGCAAGATAATGTTCATTTAATTTTAAACTAACTTATTTAAAGATAAATGTATATCCTATATTTATGTGTAGGACGATGATGCACATAAAAATGTGTTATCAAGAAATATAAAGATTTAATTTAGTTGTCTAGACACAAAATGTAACATTATTTAAAGATATAATTTTACCAAATTACTTACATTCTTATTAATATTAAATGCTATTAATGTTGATGTATAAGTTAAGTAAATGTATCTGAACAGTACATTTATTATATGAATTACATAGCATATTCATATACATGTGAAATATTTTATTGACAATATATTAAAATAGCAACATTCTGAATTAAATTAGAATAAAGAATTCCGCTTATTGGGATATTAAATAATAATCCTCCAAATTACAAAATCTTCACTTAAAAATAAAAACTACTTTTTTTAATAAAACACAAAAAAATCTTTTATTTTGTTTTATTTTATTTTTATTTTTTTTAACATCAGTAGCTTACAAAACTCTTTTTTCAAAGACACAAAATGAAAGTAATTAACCAAAAAAGCTCCAAAGGGTCACAAAAATAAGGTGGGGAGGTTATCTTGTCCTGGAGGGCGTACCCCATTTTATCTAATAGAAAAAGAAGTAGCAGCAGCATGGAGAACAAATACAATACAAATTACACTTGCAAAAACATTGCACAATATAGGCTAATGCACAGCTATTACCTCATTTTAGTTCCACATAAGAATATTTCACAATTAAATATCACCAGCGCTCATTAATGGACAACTCTCTTTGCAATAGATTTAGTTTCATTAATAATTAACAAACATTATCTTATGCTATCAAATTCAAAATTATTAATTCAGATAGACTGTAATATATTTTCAATAAAGTTGCATTACATTTTAAATTATTTAATGTAAATTATTTGACTTTTAAGAATGGAATAGTCTTGATGTATACGAAACAATAAATAAAATGGGTAAAGTAGTAGGTAAGTCATTCTTATTAGTCAACACTTGCTTACATGCGCGCTTTGTTCACTGTTCGTTGTGATAAATACACTGAAATAAAACACGCTGTTAACAACACAGTAGTCGATAATAATCACATACCTTCTCTGTTGAAAAGTACAGCGTTCTTTACTCCATGTGTCTGTCTAGGGCGCGTCTCGTGGCACTTACAGATCTAAACAACTACACAGCTGCACTTCCTTTACAAGTCACTCATATCGTGTCAGCGAGTCCCAGCACCAAGGAAATCAGGAAATATTACACATGAGGAATATGTGACATAGGGGTTGCGTACGTTTTTAAGGAGGCGTGTCATAAATGTCATTGCCATCATACAGCACTCCCCGTTTCCAAATATCTGTCCAATTTCAGCTTTAATAAATGTTTTTAATAGTAAAAACTATTTTGAATTAAAGTATCTAAATTATAGCCGTATTTTAAACGTCTGATGGTGTATGAATCATTTGGGTCAATGAATTGATTTTCATTGAATCAGTTCGCAAAACCTTTCCGATTATATTTTGTTAACGCGCTCTCTCTCTATCTACTCAATTCTTCTTCTTTTTTTTATTTAAATGGCTTTATTGGCATGCGATTGTGGAATAGCACAGTGGTTACCAAACCTGTCTTGGAGGATCCCCTGCCCTGCACACTTTATATGCCTCCCTTATCAGACAAGAGCTGATGAATGGAATCAGGTAGGCTAAGGAAGACAATAGATGCATGCCAGGGGGGGTCTCCAGGACAGGTTTAGTAACCACTGGAATTGCACAATGTTGCCACAACAATAAACAGCAGGCTTGTTTTTTCAAACGGGTTTTTAAAAAGACTAGTCCAAAAGAACCGATTCACAAAAATGAATCGGACCTCCTAGCTGTATCCTCCACAACAACAGAGTGCGCTCTTGCGCTCATCACCACACACTGCCGTTCTTCTACGGGTTCAGGCTGCACTGACAACAACGTGTGTATGCCTCAAATGATAATTTAACTCAAATAAAGCGGACACATACACAACAAGGTTCGTATTACTGATGCTTGTGTCTTTATATTAAAAGCAGCTAAATTAAATTTTCCCTGTAAGTTATCTTTAAAACATACGGTTTCTTAATTTGTGGCAGTTTCCTTACCATTATTTAATCATAAGAATTATTCTGTTGTTTACTGGGTAAGGAAGTTGTTTCTGTTAAACAGAAAGATTTTATTCTGTCGATGTCACTTTATTAGTATTAGTAAAATGGTTTATTATTTCGGAATGTTTTGTGAACATGGTATTTTTTTGTATTACATTTGACTAACAAACATCATGTTACGTTAAGTACCATAACACATCAGTTTGGAAATCACTCATGACACACTTGATTAAACGTTTTGATGTATACATTTGTTTTCAGGGAGACGCAACTAATGAATGTCCAGCGTATACAGTTGTTTAAAAAGCATCCCAGGATGCATGTCCAGCAGTTGAAGTTGACATGATATCTTTCCCACCTGTCTTGTCTTATTTTAGATTTCACAGTCAAATCAATCTAACAAAAACTGTAAAATAGTTTCAGATCTGATCTTGTTGAAAGCCTCTACCGAAAATGAGGAACCTCAGTCTGCTGCAGCGCTTCAGGTGTGTGAATCTTTGTCTCCCGGGATCCCCGCAGTGTTTGACCATCAGGAGCGAGACTGGAACTGTGTTGGTGGCTTCTGAGCTTGCCATCACAGAGTTTGACCCTCAGACCGAAGAGGTAATTTTAGAATAATAATAAAGGGGGGAAAAAAATGTATAATGAAGTTAGCCCATTTTGTTCCAGGGAGATTGTCTCTGTTTTAGGATGTCTAATATCAAATAGCTCTATATTAATTTTTCTGTATGATGTAGGTTTATAAAGAGGTTTCACTGACAGCAGAGGGCTATCTCCCAGAGGATGGCAGTGGCCTTGTGGTGGCGATACAAGATCTGCCTGATCAGGAGTCAGTGTGTGTAGCTACTGGCAGTGGTGATGTCATTCTCTGCAACCTCAACAACAGCCAGGTTGCCATTCATTTGTTTTAAATGCTTTGATGGTTGCCATATATATGCTCTTGTACTTTCTAATTAAAATACCTAGTTTTCTCTCACAGTTAGAATGTGTTGGCAGTGTGGAAAGCGGTCTAACTGGCATGGTGTGGAGCCCAGATCAAGAGTTGGTGACTCTGACCACAGGTCTATATCACTAGCAGTATTATTTTAATATCCTTAAGATTAATTTTTTTTTTTATTTGTATTATTATATTCTCCATTTTTAAATTTTAGTACTTTTATATGTTTATATTTATATAAACATAAACATATTTATTCATATATATATATATATATATTTTTTATATTTATATTGTTGTTAGTCTTATTAGTTGTATGTTCATTTTTGCAGTATAATTGTTTTAATTATGTAATTTTTATTTATTTTTATTTTTTTACAATATTTGTATTTTATATTATTTAGAATTTAAATTTTTAAGGCATTAAGTGACAAAATAAGAGAAATATTACTCAATTAAATGTTACTAGCTAAAATAATATTATGGTTTTAGTTTAAGACAACTTTAATAACCCTGCTACTCTGCACATAGAAGTGCATAATAGTACCATTGAACTTTTTCTCACTGTGTCCATTTGTGTCTTTTGTTGCATGTTAGGTCAGGAGACAATTATCATGATGACCAAGGACTTTGAGCCAATAACTGAGGTTGGGATCAATCAGGAGGACTTTGGTGCAGGTATAATTAATTTAGCTCTTAGTATATGGCTTTCATTCAGGTGACTTGTGTTCTTTGTATATGAATAGATATAGTGTCTGATTGGCTTTTTTTCTGTGCATTAGATAAGTTCATCACGGTTGGTTGGGGGAAGAAGGAGACTCAGTTTCATGGCTCTGAGGGCAAGCAGGCCGCCCAGCGGAAAGCAGCAGTAAGTTTTTGCTTTAACCAATCTACTCACTGCAACTAGGACGTATGATCATTGGCATTTTAACCTGGTTTGAATATAGTCCTTTTCTCACCTAGTTCTCGTACACTTTCACAGGAAGTGCAGGCTGCCTTGCCATGGGACGATAGGAAGCCAAGAATCACTTGGCGTGGCGATGGGCAATTCTTTGCTGTAAGCACTGTTTGTCCTCAGACTGGTGAGAATCTTTCTTTCTACTATTGTTATTACATGAACATTTGTTGCAGTTAATATTGTTCGTTATTACTGTAGCTTAAACAGTAGAACATGGTGCTAAAAACACCAAGGTCAAGTGTTTGATAGCCAAAGAATGGATGAACAGATAAAGTGTGCTTCTTAAAAAAGTCATTTTGCATAAAAGTGTCTGCTAGATGCATTAATAAATGCAAAATATAGCAACTTTTTGTTTCAGGTGCTCGAAAGGTTCGAATCTGGAACCGAGAAATTGTTCTGCAGGCCACCAGCGAGGTTGTTAACGGTCTGGAACAGCCTCTCTGCTGGAAGTAAGATGTTCTGAATGTCTGTTGACTTTGGCGGAGTCTGACAGATCTGATGGGAACTGACAAAAATGACTTTTTCTTCTAGACCCTCCGGCAGCCTTATTGCTTCCACACAGCGGCACCCTAACAAACACAGTGTGGTGTTTATGGAAAAGAATGGACTGTTGCATGGAGATTTTACTCTGCCTTTTGGAAAGGATCAGGTCAAGGTAGATCTCAGCTCTTCTGTATATGTTATTTTCAAAGATCTGATATACAACTCATGCTTCATGAGAAGCTGATGGTTTGTGTGTTTTTCCTCAGGTAAAGGAGCTGCTGTGGAACAGTGACTCTACTGTTCTGGCTGTTTGGATGGAGGACTTGAAGCCCGGAGAGAACGACTATCCCAACACATACAGTAAGATGCAGATCAGACGGCTTTGCATATTCAGAGATGGGTCCAGTAATGATCAGTGCTTAATTAGGGCTGCATGATTAATCAAAATAGACCAAAATCACAGAAATTTTTTAATGCATTTCTAGTTTCTAACATTATTTGTTCTTTATATATTCCTCCCAAAAAAAAAAAGCACATTTGGGTTTTGACCAATGACAATTTACCGTTTTACTCATGAAGCTGCATTAAGATCTCTAGGATTAAACATTGAGGGCCTTTAGAATGAAGATACCAAAATGAAAAAATACTTTTTGAAATGCAGGGATGCAAGTTTAAGCAAGTAAAAAAAAAAATATATAAAAAAAATCAAAAACATTTTTTTTGCCATTTTCGAGCTGTCACCTTTGGTGTATAATGAAACACAAACTGCTGAGGTCAACAGATTTTACTAATAGAATTAACATTCTAACCAAATCACAAAGACTGCAATTTAATTGCATAAATGTATGCTCATTAAAACACAAACTGCATCTTTGCATCTGTTCGGATTTTGGATAATTTTTATGTGCATTTATGAATCCAGGACGTGCCAACCATCTTCCCATTTTTGCCATGAAAAGCACTTATAAAAAAAAAAAAGAGTTTGTTATGAAAAATGCTTATCAATAAAAGCTTTAAGGGTCCCTGTTGTTTTAAGTCTAAAATAAAATTTGATGATGTTGTTTGAAAATTCAGTCATTATGCTTTGTTTGAAACATCTGACCTCTTTCTTTCACAGTTCAGCTGTGGACAGTCGGGAATTATCACTGGTATCAAAAGCAGAACTTGCATTTTGGCTGTGAGCCCCTGAGAGCTCCAGCATGTGTGTGTTGGGATCCTGAGAAACCCTTGCGTCTTCACCTCCTCACTCGAGGATGGGCCAGCTACACCTATGACTGGGGCTGGAGCACAGACCGCAGCCATGGCACAGACTGCCATGATAACGCCAATGTGGCAGTGATTGATGGAGGTAGGCATGATCATTGTGTAGCTTATGATTAATTGGTTAACCTCTGTTCTTTAATAAGTTGTAGATGAAGCATCGTTTCTCAGATCTAGTTGTACACCATTTGTAGAGTAAATGAGGCATTTGAGTACAGTCCAGCAATTAAAGGTTTGAATAATTTCAGTGTTTAACTAATGTTTTTGGCAGACAAAATCCTGGTGACAACATTCCGCCAGTGTGTGATCCCTCCACCTATGTGTGCTTTTGAACTTCAACTTCCTGTTCCGGTCAACTTGGTCACCTTTCGTTCTCAAGCCCAGAGGACCAATGAGCTCACTGCACTCACAGCCGATGGGCACATTTATGTATATGGTCAAGGCAAGTCACGTAATTTGAAACTTCATTTAAATATTATGGGGCAGTTTCCCGAACAGGGTTTAAGACTAGTCCTAGATTAAAATAAATGTTAAGAGCTGTCTAAACTGGAAAAGCACTGAAATGTCTTAAAATACATCATTGCCATTGTTTGGTCTTAAAATGCTCACAGGTAATGCATTTTTTGTTTCTAAACATTTTTAAATGTCATAAATCAGCAAAGGTCTAGTCCTGGCTTTAACTGATACCTATCCGGGAAACCGGCCCTCAGATTCTGGGGGGTCATTTAGGTTCTTAGCTCACACTTGCCTTTCAAAAAATAAAGTGAAGCCACAGCAATGAGAGGGAGAGGAAGATGAGGTTGTGTCTCGTTCACATTGCCCCAACAACAGCGCGTTAGCAGCTCAATACACTGGTCTTCATTGGCTGCCTGAGTCACACGCACAGAGAGGATGAGATGAGACGAGAAGGGCACGCTCTCTCGCTGACTGAGGCTGTGACACTGATGCCATTACAGAGCTGTGGGGCAACCCGCCATGCAGGGTAACCTCACATTTCTGACAGCACATTCATGTGCCACTAACATAAAAGCTCATTGGTTGAGGAAGTTTCCTCTGTTTGATAAGCATTGGTTGGTCCAGCTCAAGGAAAAGTCACGAACGTGTCCTCAAGTCCCAACAGAAAGTGTCAAAACAATTCTAAGAGCTTCTAAAAGCACCTAAAACGGCTGTGAACAAGACCAGATTTAATAAGACACTTTATATCAAACAGCATCGGAATGAATTACTGTTCTTGGAAACTACAAGAACAAGAAACCAAACTTACTTGGTGATAATCTGGCTGACAAGTGACCATTCAAATCCTTAAATTTCGTAACTTGCAGGACACGTGACCAAACAGCTCTATCATTACAATGACCCAGAATTCATTTTACAGCTTTAAAGCTCTCAGTACTAAGTTAAAAGAAAATGAACAGCTGCATGTGAGAGCAGTAAAGGAGAATGCAGAGGGGCAGAACCGGCATCATGATCAATACGCCCTAATTAAAGCAGACACCTACTGTGTGAAACACTTCAGATTAGATGTCAAACCCCCAGTAAACACAAATCCAGGACATGTGCATACACACACACGTGCAGAGAGAGCCACAAGGCAGAACAGCAGATTGAAGATCTGTGCATCAGTCCAATGCTTTGAATTCATAGTGAGTAGAGCACTGAGGCGACACATTATGAATCTTTCTCCTAATAGGAATGCTATCTAGCAGAGCAGACACCGTGGGTTCAGCTGAGGTTTGGCCATGGACAACAAGGCTGTCAATTCCAATAGAAAGACTAACTTCCACTTGTACGTCGCTTTGGATAAAAGCGTCTGCTAAATGAATAAATGTAAATGTAAATAAATGTTCCAGAATGTTGCAAGCTTGGTCCATGAACTTACCATTTCAGCTTTAAGTTTTAACTTTACAGAACATGTCTAAAGATGCCTGTGTTGCATAACGTTAACAGACATGATGATATAATGCTAATTATCATGTAAAACAGAGCATTAGTTGAAACGCTTGAGTTTAGGCGTGAGATTCATGTGGTTTCATCCATATCTGTTGTTTATAAACAATGTTTGGTTACCTCTGGGGGCAGTCATGGCCTAATCATGGATAGAGAGTCGTACAGTATATATGCACATATATGTGACCCCGGACAACAAAACCAGTCATAAGTGTTAATATTCAGAAATTGATATTTCAAGCTGAATAAATAAGCTTTCCATTGATGTATGGTTTGTTAGGATAGGGCAAAATTTGACCGAGATGCAACTCTATGGAACTGGAATCTGCGGGGATAGAAAAATCTAATGCTGAGAAAATCACCTTTAAAGTTGTCCAAATTAGATCTTATCA
>JAUCNO010000152.1:7909292-7920159 GCA_032353835.1 Enteromius viviparus
ACCAAAATAACAGGACTGAACCAAAATACATAAAAACACGGGGGAGCACGAGACAAGACAGGAACACAATGTGACACAAACATTTCCTGTCTCCGCTTATAAACTAAAATATGACCAAATTAATATTTTATAAGAACCTGTGTTAAAAAATAAGTAATGCTCTCTTCCTGATACGCACATTCATTACTCCCTCGCCTGAAATAAAAAAGTTAAAATAAGGAAAAAAGTGATTTAGTTCCTACTAATGGGGCTCGACGTTGTCCAAATGGCCCCATTAAAACCTGTTTGACATTTCATTTCTTTGATTCATTACAGGCAACTCTCAAAGCTCCTACTGTTACTTTCCTTCTGCAGTTGGCCTAATATTAATCCAGTGTCATGAAACCATTGTGAGGTTAATCTTAGCCATAAAACAGCCTGGCCCAGGGAACAATTATCATACGTATCCCAGAGCTCCTCAGTGAAGATCATTATATGTCTGCCGGCATGACAAAAACTTTCAAACGTCCTTGTTTTAAGACTTTTTTAGCCACAAGACGTCTGACCTAAATTAGGAATATTCAAGTGTAGAAATAGATCCAGACACAATAAACTCAGGATGTCTCTTGAGAGATGAACACACTCTAAATAAAATCTCAAACTAATGAGTGAAAGTTAACACCCATAATGTTCTCATGCAAATTACATAAAGGAACCTCGGCAAGCAAAAAATAGGTTGCCGACGTCAGCTGTTAGATAACCTTGACGTGTCACACTCTGGCTGTTGGGTCTCCGAGCTGCTATCCGGTATCCCTGCGAGAGAACTCCATCGCTCGCTGGCACAGGGCAGAGGTCTTTTGGCCGATACGCCGCTTGCCCTTGACCGCTGTCCAAAATGGCGGTCGCGGCCCAGCATGAAACTCTGGCAACCTTTCTGTCCCTAGCAGAGTTAATCCTGCAGCAGGCCTGGAAAGGTTGCGAACCGTTCCCTTTCCGTGACTGCGGTCGCAGAAGCTACTTTCTGTCAACTTATTCTCCAGTGCTCATCAGTTATGACCCACAGGCTGGTGTGGAGGTCTATTAAGCAGTCTGGTGATTTTGTGATGAACTACTAGACCAGTTGTCAGTGTGTGTGTGTGTGTGTGTTTGAAACAGAGTCTACGTGTGATCAGCGGTAAACGTTTGGCCTGTGCTGACAATAACACCAGGTTATGCATTCACACATATGTCTGTTTTGGCCTAATAATGATAGAAATGTAGTACAGAAACATACAAGAGTGAATGCTCATTAATGACAATTTTTTGGTTTAGTATTCTGTATTTGAACTCTGAAAATCTCTCTCTTGCTCTACCTGGACTAGTTGCTTTTGGATCTCCTTGTTCAAGCTGATGATACAACAGCAATACAATGCTACATTTGCTTATAGTATTAATATAATCCAGGCCAGATTGAAAGGGTCATATTCCATCTCTTGTGAAGGTTTTATTACATTTTCTAAGCCTTAAGTGGCTAAAAGAAGAAGGTCTAAACAGAACAAAGGTGAGCATCTACAGTATGTTTTGATCATTGCTAGCTATTTTTGGCTTCATGTTTGGTGGCAGATGGTGTCCAAACAACAACAAGACTTATGTTTACATTGCCAAAAAAGGTCCCACTTTATATTAAGTGGCCTTAACTACTATATACTAAAATTTAAATGTAACTAAACATTTGGTACAATGCATTAATTGTGTACATACATATTTTTACATTGTACTTATATTTTTAGAAATAAATATCTAATTATATCTATAATCAATTTCTGTAATTACATTTATAGTTACACTGTTGCCCCATCCCTTACACCTTAACCCACCCTTAAACCTACCCAAACCGCTAAACCTAACCTTACCTGTATCCCACCTCAATAGCAGCGAATGCAATATGAACACATTAGTCTCAAGTCTCATTTACTTATAAAGCCCTTTATACTACAACGTAGACCAAAGGACTGTACATCTAAAAGAAAAAACAACAACATGTACATAACATGCAATAACAGAATCAAGAATTAAAAGCGACAGAATACAAATACGTTTTCATATGAATTTTTCAAAACATGAACTGATGGTGCAGATCTAATATCAGCGGAAAGCACTCCCCCTTTAGTTTTAAAACAAGTTCTTGGAACAAAGAGAAGTAAACAATTAGAAGACCTTTGTGATCTACCAGAGTTCATAAGCATCAAGTCCTTGATATATTCAGGGGCCAACTCATTAACAGCTTTAAAAAAATACAACAACACCTTGTACTATTTTCAATATTACACAGGAAGCCAATGAAGCCTTTCTAAAACAGGTGTAATATGCTCCCTTTTTTTTAGTATCAGTAAGGAGCCTCGCAGCAGAAATTTGTAGCAAAGACCGACTAATTCCTACATAAAGAGCATTACAGTAGTCCAAGCGAGAAGAGATGAATGCATGAATCACTGTTTCTAGATCAGGGACAGACAAAAAAAGACTTCATTTTTTTGCAATAGTCCTTAACTGATAAAAACTATTTTTACCACATTTTTAACCTGATGGTCAAACATAAGAGAAGAATAAAAATTACACCTATGTTTCTTGTTTTAGGCTGAATGTTTGTTTCTCATGTACCAAAAAAATCAGTTAAACCACTGTTGTGCTTATTCATCTTAAAAACCATGACTTCAGACTTGCTAGCATTTAACTGCAGGAAGTTCTGCTCTAACCAGCAAGTCACATTCTTTAAACAAGATACCAAGGATAGATTAGGGCTTGATCCTCCAGCTCTGATCGGTAAATAAATCTGAATGTCATTGGCATATATAGTAGTCGATAAGAACCTTTTTTTTTAATAATGTCTAAAGGCAGGAAAAGCAGAGAAAAGAGAATAGGTCCCAAAATTGAACCTTGAGGTACTCCACAATCCAGAGAAACTGACTTGGAGGAAAAATCCCCAACCCTCACAGATATTGAGTAATACCAATAATAAGACTAATACCAAATCTAATCAAACGTGCAAACATTTCTAAAAATACCTCCTGTCAAACCATTCCAATCACAATTCCACAATTTAACTTTTTCTAAAAAACATGTAAAAACTTCTCACAACACTCTGTTGATGGAAATATTGGAACAGTATTACAGTTTAAAAACCTGTTAATAGATTAAAACAAAATTTTAGGTGATTTTGAATGCTGGGATATAATTTTTGAAAAAAAGGCTGATTTAGTATACTTTACAGCCTTCTAAAATCCCATACGTAAATCTATTAAAATTAGCTGAGAGATCATAAGCCCGTTCAGCTCGCCTACACTGTTGTCTAAGAGTGTGAGTTAAGTACATTGTCCTTATTTTTAATGTAAGTAATTAAGTAATTAACCTAATATAAGGACCAAAAACAAAACAAAGCAAAAAAAAAAAGATCTCTCAGAAAATATACATTCTCACTATGGACCATTACAGGTGACTTTTATGATTTATTTGCCATAAACCAAACTTAAATGGTAAGGCAATGATTGTTTTCAAACAGGTTTCCTATACGCCTACATTCTCTTCAAAGTTCGAAACTGAGATGTCAGAAATACAGTACATGTTTTGACCCAGGTTTGAAATGTTTCAGACAGTCAACCTACGAATGGTTTACTTACAGCTGTCACTGCACATTAATCTAAGAAAAAGTTACTTTAACATCAGAATAATTACACACTTCACCTTTACGGTCACTAGAGTATATAAAATGTCACCAGCACATTTAGAAACAAGTGTCTGATACTGTCAGTGGTTTCAGATAGTACTTGATCCCAGCATTACCCCAGCTTCCACTGATGCAGACAGCAGGATACGTCATTCACCATCTGTCACGGGGAAATTCCTTCCCCCTCTTGTGAAAGTTGTAATAAATTTTCAGTGCCTTAAGTGGCTAAAAGGAGAAGGGCTGAACAGAACAAAGGAGAGTATCTACACTAGGTTTGGATCACTGTGAGCTATTTTTGGCTTCACACTGGCAGATCTTCAAACGACTTCAGTACTAAAGTAGTGCAAAATCAAAAGATGATTCATTGTTTACATTGCCAAAAAAAATGCATTTTTCTTTCCCTATTGACATTTTCTTTATATTAAACACCTATAAGGTAAGTTGCATTAGCTTATGCAATTTGCTTAATTTATGCTTAAAATATTTCATAATTCTAAGTCAAATGCCCAAACCCCATAGAAAAATAAAAATGTTCTATTCAGCATCTCTCACCACTTTCTTACCTGGTGCACCCACCAGAATCTATTCCAGAAGAGAGAAAGAGAGCGGCCTTGCTTTTAACAAATGGTGTATATGAAATTGTGCAGCATACGCAGTCACTGTGGTCTCCGTGACACTGGTGGAGAGTTATGGCCTAGAGTGACGCCATTGCAAAACCATTCATCACCGTGAGCTTTGCACTGTGTGCAGACTTAGAGATATAAAAAGGGAGTCCATGGCCTTCAAACTGGGTTGCGTTCACAATAATACCACGACTGCAAAAGGTTGCATGTGCAACATTTTAAAACTTCCAATAAGCCAAATTAAGCTTCACATCTAACTTTATCATTTTATGATAGGTCAAAACATTATTAAAAGCAAGAATTATGTGATCTTTAATATTTACTTTAACAGAGAAAGCATCTTTTGTAAAAGAGGTTTTTATTCTGCTTTTCAGTTGAAGGTCTCAGAACAAATCTTGTGTTTCGGTATGCCTTCAGAGCGGTACCCACATGGTGAAGGTAGGCGTCAGAGAAAAAGGGAGTAGTGGGCGTCAGGAGAGGCCTCTGCTGACCCACCAACACTTTACAGAGTCCCTGCAGAGCTCTGCTAGAAAGCACCACCTCCATCTAAACAAATACTTCCAGCCAGTACTGAAAGCCAGGGAGAGCAAAAGCTGCCAAACACACTTCCTCACTTACAGTTGCCTTTTGCATAAATGCCTGTCTTCAGAAAACTATAATGATTTATAGCCTTATTTGTATTCTTATAGGAAAGTGGCATAGCGTGTGTGTGTGTGTGTGTGTGTGTATATACGTATATGGGTGTGTGTGTGTGTGTGTTAGTACTTAAGTACTACTTTAAACAGTATTTAGGCTTGCTGTGCATTCATTTTTATAGAGCACCTCATTATTAATAGACAAGTATCTGTAATATTATGCTTTGAACTTTTCTGCTTCCAGACGATAAACCTCATTCGATTTCATACTCATTCTGGCATTGTCTTGTTGCATCTGATGTTAATTTGCAAATAAAATAAATTTCAAATAAAAAGCAGAGAGCTACTATAAGTTTGAAAGTGTAATCTAACGGCTTAAATCTGAAACTATAACTGAAACCTCACTTTCACAAGGGTTGAGCTGTGAAGCATCAGCATTATGCCCTTGCACAAGCAGACTGTGCCTGTAATGAGTGTACTGTATGTTGCTCTGGATAAAAGCTTCAGCAAAATGACAAATTAGTAACTAAGATAGGAAACACACTCCAGAATCCCCAGTTGTGGCTACAGCTGGTGTTTTGATGAGGCTGCAGGTTTGCTCAAATTCATGGGATTGCCAGTTCTGTGTTGTACTAATAGGACTAATAAATCTGAACACACCAGCCTTATTAGATCTGTAAGTTTACCTAATGCGATAACTAGACAGACAGTACTTCTTATACTGTAGCAACATAATGTTAAAGGGTGAGTCCACAAAAAAAGAATTATTCTGTCACAATTTACTCACCCTCATTTTTCCTCCTGTGAAACACAAAAAGATTTTTCTCTCTCGATACAAACTCAGTGGGGTCAAATGTTTTTTGACTCCAATGTTCAAAATATCTGTGTCCTTTTAGAAAAGGTTACAATGAGTAAATGGTGATTTTTCTTTCATTATGGGCGAACTGTCACTTTAAGTGCAGTGCTGGGAATTGGTGTGACTCATATAAATGACTCAGTGAATTATTTTATTAAACTGATTTGTTAAAATGAATTGAAATTCTCAATGCTTTATACAGATGAGAGAATGGACATTCATATGCTGCTGTTTTGTCATGTAACACCAGTATTTGCACAAAGTTACTGGTAAAGAAAGCAACACTATTTTGAAATCATTTAAACTATGCCACTATAAATGTTGTTACATTACGTTGACCGTACATCCTTTTTTCTGTCCTGCTCAGGAATTGCCTAAAATGGCAGAGTTTTGGCTTTGTTTTCAAACTAGTTGGTCCATTAGTATGCAGGCATAATTACATAAAGGTAATTAACCAGTTGTGATATGTGAGTAGTTGGGATCTACAGGGAATATGCATGCTGTACATACAATGGCATACAAATACACAGACATGTACATGTTTGAGGACTGTAAATAGCACGTCAAAAAGAATACACAACCAAAACCCTAATATTTTTTACCAAATTTGGATAAATGTATGGTCACCCTACAGTATATTGCATTGCTAATTTTAGCTCTTGGTCATTGATTTGTTTGACTTCTTTTAATTGCATCGAAACATTTAAAATATAGCACTAAAATCATAGGAACTGCTTGTTTGATACCTTTATTCATTCATCATTCATTTAGTAACTTTCAGTATGTTATTTTATTCAACGCAATTGAATATATAAGCAGGTCAATACCAATGTTACCAATGGTGAGTAATGATAGATTAGCTCATATCATATCGTATGTAGATTTTAATTTATCAATCGAAATTCATATTAAGACATTCTTTTAACCCAAAACGCAAACTATGCTCCCTTGTAAGTAGTTAAATTTAAAATACAAATCTTGTGTAATCTCAGGCTATCTGTAATCAGAAACACATTTAAATCTGGAATAGACTTTAATTTCATTTGCATGTAATTTTTGGACTACAGTCTGCCATCAAAATTATTTTTTGACATTTAATTATTCTAGCTGCTGTGAGAAAAGGCTATAATTGATGCGTCTCTTGCAGGATCCTCACATACTTTAGCCTAGTAGCTGAGCACAGGACTCAATTTGTATGTTTACTGACATGATGTAATGACATGCTCGAATTTCCCGTAAAAACTCTAAAATTAGAAATCATTATTAAACGCTTACCATTGTGATTTGGGCTAAAGGCAATAGTTTTGAATACTGGCTGGTACTTGCTCAAATACTATTTTTAACCAAAATCGTAACTAACTGCAGCTTTAAAAAAGCCAAAGCTTGGTGAATCACTTTAAAGTCATTGTATTGTTTGACAAGCTGAATTAAAGACAGCATATTTCACGATTGATCAGCGAAGCCTCTAAAATGTCAGCCCATTCTGCATGACGAACAGTCAGGCTTGCTTCTAGAAAAAGAAAATGAGGGTTCAGAGGGCCAACTACACTTCCTTCAATGCCCATGTCATTTAAGACACCTAATAAAACCATTTAGAGAGGGTCAACCTGGTATATGCAGACTTTGGTAAGCAACAATAAGCAAACTGTAGTGTGTATTTTGAAGAAGAAAGCCTATTTTTGTTGTTTGTTTTGTTTTTGGAAATGCTGAGCTCATCTGGATAGCTAGCAGAGAGGTGGACTTCTGGGACTGTTGGAGTGCAGACATCAAAGGGCAGCCTTGTCCTTGAAACAACAGCTAGTGATATCAGTCTCATCCATACACTCCAATGCACAATAACATCTGACTACGGGCCAAACGCACTGGAATAAACCCACCCATCCTGGGAAAAGAAGATAACATGGGATCCAAAAGGCAGAGTCCACATTCAAGATCTAATTTAACCTTGGGAACAAATTAAGTTTTGAAAACATTTAAGCTTATTTGATGCATCTGGTTTCTCTTGCTTTAGATTATCATATGAGTAAGACAGAAGGGGCGGACGGAGACAGACAGAGACATAGTGTGACTCCCATAAAATAATAATGGAAGCAAAATCAATTGCAATCAACCAATTCTGCAGGTGAACAATTCCAGAGTCATGCATGGCTACACATGGAAAGGTCAGAGACGTGAATGGAATTGCACACCAATATTCCAGCGCACTTCAACAATGAATGTCATTTACGTTGAAGCCACATCTCAGAAAGTGCACAACAGAGTACTCAATGGAAGAAGAAACATCAGAGGAGGGCCGAGCACAAGTGTCATTTGCTGTTATTGTAAGTCAGAGCAGGCAGTGGATGAGCAAAGCTAATGTAGGAATGTAATTAGCAACCCATTTGTGGCTAATGCACAGAGATAGCAGTGTAATAGCTCAAAATGGGGGCCAACATAGAGACCATCAGCTCTGTAATAATAGAGAATTCAAAGGGGAGGTTAAAAGTCCCTCTCTTCCTTTACATTAACAGGTCAGAGGGCACTGGGCTTGATTTTTCTCTGATGGTCTAGTTAGAAAAGAATGCCATTTTTGCCACACTTGCTAATGGTGGGTAAACGGAGAAAACTGATTGGAGTAATGATGTCGATAATTCAGCATTGACATTATAGGAATAAATTACATAAAAAGTAAATTACATTTAAAGTGTCCCTATTATGGGTTATGAAAGGTTCTTATTTTGGTTTTGGAAGTCCCAAACAACAGTTTGACATAATTGCAAGATCCAAAAACACTTTCGTTTTCTTTTAATATGCATTTATTTTTACCTCATTTGTTCAATTACTTCCAAACAATTTGTTTATTGATTCATTTTTACAAACCCCTTAGTGATTGGTCAATTAAAGCAGTCTTTGTAAGCTTTTAATGCTCAAAAAGTAGCACCTAGTGGCAAAGAATGAATTTGCATTTTCATTTAGAGCAACACTAAAATTGGGTTGCAACCTAAGCTCATTGGAAATACATGCCTCTTCATACCCTTCTGGAAAACTGAAAAGGGGCAGAGGGCTCGTTTCTCATTGGTTCCCACTTTTTTGGGAACAGAAATGCTCTAAAACGGCAGCTTTGCCAGACTATCAGTTTCACACAATTAGTTGCAGAATGTCACGTAATGACATTTTTAACAATCCTTCACGATTTAAAAAAACAATAGTTTTGAACTTTGTCGTCACACATACAGCTTCATATGTATGAGTTTTCTTATTTAGTAGGTTTACTCTGTAGATTACATGATACGGCGTTGCACTTAGGTGTTGAAAAGCCCTGGTTCAAATCCCGTTTAAAATGGCTCGACAAGGAAGTAAAAATAGCATAGATGCATAAGAAATAAGTTTTTAAATTACTTTTGCATTTGTTAACACTATCAGGTAGGTTTAGGTTTAGTATAGGGGATATTTCCAACGTGATATATAGGACCATTGTAAAAACACTGCAATGCGTACCTGTACCACCTAATACAAACGTGCCATAGTCACATATTAAACGTGTTTTATTGCCACTCTCTGGACATTTCATTTTGAAACTGCAGCAAAACATGCACTTTCAGGAACTTTGCAGGATATTCACATAAACATTGCATGAAATTTTAAAAATTCCATGATAGGAGCACTTTAAAACTAATTAAATTGTTTTTTTAAATTGCAGTTATATTTGACAGTATTGCTGTTATTTTTAATTAAGTGCATGCAGTCTTGGTAAGAAAGTAGAAGGAAAAACATTTAAAATGGTAGTGTTTACACTGAAATAAAAGTTTGATTAGTTAAAAGATGTTAGAAGACACTGCAAATATTAATATTAAATATACCAATATTTTCAGGAGAATCTGTGATCTACAGCACTATAAGATTTCTAATTTCTCTTGTTTAGCTGTCATCATGTTTGTGCAGCATTCGTAATGATTTATGTCACTATTACACCTCTTCCAGGCACGATTAATTATTTAAACGATATTTTGGCTCATTTTTAACACGAAGAAAATCACTAAGTTGAATCAACATGTCAGCATCTAAGATCGATGAGATGAGGAGGTAGTTCTGGAAGAAGTGCATTCATAAAAGCAGTGGCTTCACAGTGTTCATAATACAGAGGCTCTTCCATCACAGGACGTGATGTCACAATGGGCCATGTTCCAAGTTGAGTTGGTTTCATGCTGAGCTTTGTTAATGAGGGGGAAACCAAAATGATATGCTAAGCTTCAGGGGTAAGACAGGGACAATGGTGGTACATGCTTAAAGCAGTTAATTACTAATGATGTAGATTAGGGAAGAAGGATGCTGGAATGCAATCAGGGTGAAGCTGATTAATTAGAATCTGCTCATTACACGATAAGATCTTAAAATAGATGATTTAACCAGGAATGGGGGTGTAAACCCAAAGTTAAAAGCTACATGCTTGTAGCTCCCACAGTGCTAGAGTCTGTCATAATTCAAAAGTTCCCATATTTTTAACTCTTCGACACGCTGCAAAAATGACTTGATGAGTTTTAATTAGTATTTACTAAAATATGTCTAAAAATACATCCAACTAGACACATTAACTTGAGAAGCAACACTGCATAAGATATTAACACTTGTTTTTCATGAGTATAATGCGTACTGACAGATTTTTGGACCTGTTCACACTTCAAAGAAGTGAAAAAATCAGCCAGTGCAGTAAGTCAAAGTACAATTTTAATATAGACACTGCAGTTCCACCTGTTTCCCATAATGCATTGTCACTGGGTGAGGTTTACCACCAGGTTTGGGTCAAAATGCTTGAAAAGAAACACTTGTGAAAGCAACCCAGTCTCATATAAAAACGTACCCTGACTCTGTTGGTCCAAAGTGCAAAACGTAGAGGGGTTACAATTATGTTTTTTCTCACCGTTTCGTCAGTAACAGGCATCAACTGTGAACCATGCACGGATTTGGATTCAAATATTGTGTAATGATATTTCCATTATTGTATTGGGGTGTGATTTTTCCACTGTAAACGGTCACAACAGTTTTATTTATATGACTTTATTAATACATTTATGAGCACGTAACCCAGCACCTGCCC
>JAUCNO010000152.1:7920259-7943061 GCA_032353835.1 Enteromius viviparus
TATGTTCACATACAGCTACATGACACACTGCATGAACAATAATTTTTGAAAAAGCATAATAGGGGCACTTTAAAAGGGGACTAGTTTTTAGGCAGTGCATTTAATTTAAACTTCAGTGTTTTCTTCTACTACTTAATTGAGACTCAAATCTCTGCAAAACATTTAATGTTTGAAGTTTTTGACTTTTTTTCATAATTAATTGCTGTAATTGGGTCCCCGGTGCATCTCTTAACCCAAAAAACTTTACCTCTCCTACTCTGCAAGTTTCCACCCTTTTTGTTTTTGTAAGCAGCAATGGTGTACCAGTTCTAACGCCGTGCTGAAAATTCAAGCAAAGCATGTAACTGTCTATGACTGCACCAACCAGCACAGAACGCTATTTAGAGTCCCAGCCTCAGGAAGACAAGAGAGCAGTGGATTTATTGATTTATTTACTTTATATTACACTGCTGCCACATAGATCTAATATAAACATGCAATCTCTTTCCCAGCTGTTAACCTTCACAGATATAACCAACTGTTTTTGTAACTTGTATGTGTTTTTAGCATACACTTGTGTGTATTTGACAGTTCAAGTGCAATAAGAGCAATACATGAAAGTTTAGTACTCACATTCTATGTGGCAGTCGCTTTCTGTGCGCGTGCTTCAGATACGTGTGCACAGAAAAACATCTATCAGAAGCATAAACTATGCTTTAAAACACATTATTTCTGCACATTAGACATGACCATCAAAACCAAACAGATGTTTTTGGCAGAGTATCTAAGATGCAAGCTGTAAAGGCACAGCCCTATACGGGAAAAGGGGGCAGGAAGCAGCAGCTCATTTGGATTTAAAGAGGCTTCATTCTTCCGTTCTTTATTACCACATGACCATTCAGAAAAAATTGCAATATGCTGATTTAATGCACAAGAAAATGTGTTATTATTTTTAACACATTTTTAAATAAAATGAAATATATATATATACATTTTTAAACAATAAAATATTATTTTTGACATCTTTGTTCAATGAGTACAAAAAAAAAAGAAAAAAAGGAAACACTATAAAATGTTTAGTTTTACTGACTCCAAAATTTTGAATAATAACACTTGTGTATATGATTTGTCAAATTTGCTGAAAATTTTTTTTTATTCATACAGACATGCAATCTCTGCATTTGGATTGCTGGATTGGCATCTTGGAAAATGTTATCAGAGTTTGGGAAATAGTAGAGAAGTCTCTAGATACTCTAAAAAAACATTTTGGAGTATTTTTTTTTGGGAGAAAAAAAATCATACAAATCGAGATTGGGCATTTTCCTGTACAATGGATTTTAACCATATTTACAGTATATATTCCACATATTTTTCATCTTTAATCAACAAAACAAATATTTAAACATTTTTTCAAATAGGTCAGATTGTAGCAGCCACATAACAGACCTCACACACAGTCTAGAATCCTTCCAGCAAACAAGCATTCTCGATATGCCTAAGTCATGGATGTTAAACATGATATCATGTCAAGTATGGCTGTGAAAGGTTTCCTCCAACAGAATTACCACTGTTATTACAGTCCCAAAACCCACAGGCTGGAGCGGCTTTACTCACACAGTGCGCCAATGCAGACCTTCCCTGCATGCACAAGGTCAATGAACAAGACCAGCTGACACTTCTGTGTAGTCCTCCCACTAGGGGATCACACTCAGTCAGAGAAATAATTTCATAGCGCAGCATGACTGACTTGGAGGAAACCTGCAATGAATCCAAAGCAACAGAAATAATCTGAAGTATGTCTGATGTGTCCAATGGAGTCTTATCTACTGCAGCCTTGAAGATGCTTTGAGCATCAAGCGGCAAAGCAAAGCAGTCTATGCTTTACGGCTTCAGCAGTCGGTGTCAATCATCTTCAATCAATCCTTCCATCCTTTTCGGCTTTCTATTGTGCCAACCGTCCATCCGTCCCCCTTCCTCCTGCTTTTGCCGGTCTGATTTTAAAAACACCACCTCTGATCAGTTTTAAGATGTTGTGTAAGACTTAAAGCTGCAGACTTTAAGTTTGTCTGGAGGCAGTGTGGTTTTCTTGGTTTTCACAAGTATTCATTGAACATTTTCCCAAATGTGATGCTGTGAAAATGAGAAAATTAGGCATTACAAAGCGAATGTAATGACTTTGCTACTGTCAATGTAATTTGCAAGAACAACATCCATTGTGTTATGTAATTCATGTCAGATTCGTCTTAGATGTTAAGAGTTCGAGGAGGAGAGGGAAACAACATTAATATTTAAGTTACTCCAAAATGAACAGAGATTAAACGTAAAATGTTTATTCCCTTTGCAACACAGATTAGATACGACTAGTTGAAGGACATTAATGTAAAGCTTTTGTCAAGCATGTTCTTATACACTGACTGCACACTACTACTACTTTATGTGTCCCATACTACCTACATGTGCATAATTAACCAAGAGAGCCAAGAAGAAAATCCTTTACTAGTCATGTTCAAAACCTATGAATTCTGCATCAGAGAAAAAGAAATAATAAAGTGTGTTATTGTATTTGCGAGATTTAATCTTTAAGATAAAAGCAACAATGATCTTTTATGAGGCGCAAGCATTAAAAAGGAGTTCCAAAAGTATGTTATTTTTTATACAAAATATATACAGTGACCAGCAATTGTCAATGAGAATGCAAAAGAAAAAAAAAATTAAGTATATAAAAAAAGCCACATATAATAGATACATAGATTTTTGTATGATTTTAGGTATTTGAATTGGCAATTCATAAAATATGTGCAATTTAGAAAAAAAATCATATGAATTCAAGTGAGGTCATACTAATTTGTACGAATTAACCATCTTGTAAAATATGTATGAATTCATGTGCGACTGGGCTGGTATATTATGCTAAGGTAGAAATATTGAAAGAATATTTCAGGTTCACTTGAAATATTTTGCATTTAAACAAACAATATTATTCAAAGATCATATAATCTTCATCAATATTGACATTAAAACACATTTTTGGCTTAATGTTATGAAATGTGCACAACTAGTACTCCAAATAAAGTTCCAAGCTCAAGCGATATGTCAGTAAATATGTTAATCAATTTTAACTATCCTTAGTAGGAAGTAAATATTTTTTTTTACTATGGTAATACTATGGCAATATTTTCTAAAATATTTCTAAAAAGTATTTATTCCAAGGATGCTTTTATTTGATCTAAAATACAGCAAAATAGCATTACTGTGAAGCATTATTAGAGTTTTCTATTTTAAAATATAATTTATTCCAGTGTACATGTATTTCTTCTTGCTAAATAAAGTGTTTTGCTAAATTCCAAAACAGATGACCAAAATTGAGCATTTATTATTCTTAGCCAAAAAAGCCTTGAATATTTGGTTTGGTTTTAGCCAAGGAACATCTTTTTGGTGAAGCCGTCCATGTGCCGTGTGAAATATCTCACTAAAACATGATACACCACATTCACGACAATCAATGTCACTGAAAACACACGTGTGCAGCAACACAAGTATGAGTCAACAATAACAGAATATTTTCTTTTGGATGAACTATCCCTTTTAAGCTCTAGAATTAGCTGCTTCCTTTTTTGCACTTTAATTGTTTGCTTGCTGCTGTACTTAACAGGAGTCAATCCAGCTCCTCCCCACTGTGCTCACAAGATGAAGCTCACTGTTCATACGAGCTGAACAAATGTACCTCTAATTCAAACCTTCCATTCACAGTCATGCTCTCAATCTCTGGCCAGATAAAAGACATCAGGGCCATTAGAACAGAAAGAGACATACTGATGGCATATGATTGTACTTCTCCTCTTGATGCTGCTTGAGACAACCTAAATGATGTTTTTTTTGTGTGTCCTTTTGAAATAGATTCTCCCTAGCAGAGGGAAAGAGCCATTACAGTGTGCAGCAGCGAAAGATTAAATTGACCTCTGTTTGAAACCTCATGAACATGGAAGCAGCATAGGCACACCTAACCTCAGCTTTATCAGGCTTGCCTGAAGATTCTGATATGTATTCATAATCAAATCACACACAGTAGGATGCACGTTAACTACAGAGTCACTCCTGCCTTTGCAGGAGCGCACTCACACTGCATTGCACCAGTTTTACATCGAGCTTCTTTGCATTACTGCATATGTATTTGAATATACATTGCTATTTAAAAGTTCAAGGTTGATAAAATGTTTTTGAAAGACACTCATGTTCACCAAATCTTTAAACAGTAGTGTGTTTGTGGGACATGCCACAGGAAAGAGAGAAATAAAGTAGGAAAAAACAGTTTGTTTATGATTCACCCGGTACTGACCCATTGGCAATGGATACAAGGATGTAAAGGAAGGATGTAAAGAGGGTAGAACTTCCTTTCTGAATAACGATCAGCCCTGTGCTTATTACCGCACTTTTGAGGGAAGGGATCAACACAGCTTCAGACCACCATCTGGACCATTGGACACAGTTTGCACCCTTGTTAAATAAAGTCTCATGACAGCTGCAACTGAATCATAAAGAAAACTCCGGTTTCTCAAGTCGTCTGCGACTTGGAAAGAGAAGCAAGGAGGCTGTTTGGATTTATGTCAGTCTGTATTTTTAGCAGGTTATCAGTTTCCTGCACCAAATGTTTAGTAGCTAGGCTACAAATAGCTATTATTAAAACAAGAAGTAGAGTTGGTTGCAATGCTATTTATTAAATCTTGTCACTCTTCAGTTCCAGGTTGGCTTAGACACATGCTGCAATGTAACATTTTCCCTGACAATATTTCAGAGATGTATCAATTTTCATCTAAAAAGAGAACTGTGTGTGATTCATGAATGAGTCAGTCTCATTTAGACACTATTATATGTTTTATAAACATTTTTCGTGTATTTTATTGGGGATTTTATGTTTTTAAGTTGTTTAGTTTTTGTTTTGCTAAATATGTGCATGTAAATTATTTTAATAGTTAAACTAAAGTTAAGTTAAACTAAATAAAAATGAGAAGAAAAAACAGGTCCATTCAGGATCATTGATTTATTCATTTATTTACCTTTTTACTGTATTATCCCTGTTTTGAGTTTGTATGAATTAATTCATCAAAAGTTGCAGAAGAAATCTCATATTAGTCTTCCATCTTAGCCATTTCATTCTTATTCAGAAATTATCTCCATGATTTAGAATACCAAGACCATTAATTTATAAAACATGATATGTAGATTCTGAATTATAATTTTAATAACAGGTACTAATTTTTTAACAGTCTCCTAAGACTATTTTAAACTAGTTTCATGCATGTTTAATCTTTGACAGTACATATAGCACTAAAAGGACCTACTTTCTTTCCTTATTAACACAGACACACAGCTACCGGCATGAAACATATATTAGATCAAATTACAGCTGCTCTGTTTAATATTTCATATTTATAAAAAATTCAAAGTAGATAAAATGCAACAGGCTACTTTTGCAATTATTTTTTCTAAACAGTATCTTTCAGCTTGGCTAACTGTTCAGCAGTAGTTGGTGTCACAGGCTAACCTAACCCTAGCTATATTTTTATTTTTGAATAGTTTTTCCTACATTGTCTCACCAGCCATGATGTTCTGATGAAACATGATTGTTTTTTGCCAACTCAGAGTGTGAAACCCACACACTGACATTCCGTGATGAGAATGAAGGTTAATTAATGTAAACTTCATGCAAAATAATGAGCATATGCATTAATCATCTCTTCTGTATTTAATAGGCTTTCCTTGCTTTCTTGAATTCCCTGCGCAGAGCACAGACAAATGACACTCTGCAACTAACCTCCAGAGGTAGTAAACACATGGTAGATTGAATATATTACCATTGTTCCCTTTTAATGGCACTGCAGAACATTTGCACTCACACTTAAAACAGAGTGCAGATGTGGGCCTCCCCACGGGCGGGGGGTGAGGCCAAATTTAGAGCAATATGGCGCCTCTCTTGTCGAGGTGCACCTGAGGTCTGTCCCCTGTCATTATAGTCTCGTGAAGGAAAGACACTGCAGATGGAGGACACATGGGGGCCCTAATATAGAGGCTTTAAAAAGCATTTGGGCACTTATTGCACAATTTTTAATCATAACAAATAAAGCACAACATGTCACTCATAAAACTAATATGTCCAGAAAGAATGTGTGTTTTATTTGTTTAAAAAGGAAAGTCACAGTCACACTTTATTTTAAGGCCAGATTCTCTCTTTTAACTATGATTTTGCCTCAAACTCCTAAACTGCTGCTTATTAATAGCTATTACGGTAGTTTTGGGGAGTTATATAAAATATGGGAAAGCACAATATGTGCTTTAGAAATATGGATAAACAATATGTTAATAAACAAGCTTATAAGCAACTAGTTAATAGTGACAATTAGTCCCCAAACTAAAATTATAGTGACTCTTGTCACACGGTAAAATATCCAATTAACAAAATGTTGGAATGGCAAAAATATTTTACTTGAACTAATTTTATAGCTTGGCCTTAGTTGAGAAGACATACAGCGCCCTCCACTAATACTCGCATCCTTGGTAAATCTGAGCAAATGTGTCTGTGAAAATAAATCTGCATTGTTTATACTTTTGATCTTTCGTCAAAAAAATAAAAAAATTCGAACCTATTATTGAATTTAAGCAATTGAAATGGGGAGAAAATCTCTTTGTGAAATAAATGTTTTCCTTCAATACTTGTTGGCCACAATTATTGCCACTCCTCAATTTTTTTTTATGAGTAAAATATCTCTAAAGTATATTCTTATTCATATTCACAATTTTGAGCCCTCCAAGGTGATTATGAGCATGAAAAAATCCAGCCCTGGCTTTCTGTTTCCCAAAAAAATTATATGGGAAGGAAAACAAAACCCGAAATCCCTTAATCATCAACACGATGAGAAAAAACAAATACATTTCTTATATGCTGCAAAAGATAATTGAGCTTCACAAATTAGTGAAGTGGCTTTAAGAAAAGAGCTAGAATGAAAATGACCATTTCTACCATCAGGGAAATAATTAAGAATTTCCAATCAACATACAATGTTAGGAAACTGCCTGGAAGAGGACGTGTGTCTATATCCCCCTAGCACACGGAGAGGAGTAGAGTTTGATTCTTCAAACACCACAGCTGGAGAATTGCAGAAAGGACTGGAACTATAAATGGGACTGGCTTCTATGATCAGATAAAAATAGTTATTTAGCAGCTAAAGATGAGTTTGATGAACACAGGGATAAAAAGTACTCCATGTGTACAATAAAGTATACTGCTGTGTTTTTGATGTTGAAGGTCCTGGAAATCTTGTTTAGACATATGGCAACACAGATTCTATCAAATACCAACAGATAAAAAATCAATAATTCGCTAAATCTAGAAATCTTGTAATGGGCCATGTTTGGGTCTTCCATTGGGACAATAATCAGTTTCTGGTCTCGTGAACGGAGCTTCGGAAGAGAAGTTTGTCATTCCGAATGAAAATGAACCACTGAACCGCTTCACAAGACTGTTGAAAGCATCTCACTGGGTTCCCTAGGTAGTGAATCACTAGTGCACAGGGAAATACTGTGGCTTAGTAAACACTGAGATAACTGATCAATTTGCAAAACGTCACCATTCATCAACAACAGGCAGGACTGTCATATTTTTATATTATTTTTCTGCTATTTAAGGTAACTTATCCCTATAAAATTAAATGCACATGTTGTATTTCAAATCCAGTCAGCATCAATGCTCCGCTGGATTTGTGTCAAAAGGTTGCAACAAAAAATAATAATAATATAACTGATATTGATACATTGTCAATTATTTAAAATTGATATTTCATTTAATTTCTTTTTATTTAAAACATACTTTTCTTTCTCCTTCAGGGTGTGGCCAAAGGTTTTATTAGTGCTTTATCATTGCAAGACTACAGATGCAACCCAGTCAGTTCTTCCAAGGCACAAAACATTGGCACATGACCAGACCTCTTCACTGCAACTACATTTTTTGATGTAGCCTAGTGTATTGTTTTTATTCCAGGTGATGTTTAAATGTTTAAATGTAGAGTTTTTACTACAATTATAATGTGCTCTATTGTTCCCAGTGGTATCTATGCTAATATTAGTCTGTTTTATTCTTATTCCGAGGTGAATGTATCCACCCAGATCCAGTCTGTATCCAGATCAGATGGTGGATCAGCCCTGAATGTCAGCGGAGATTTCAGCTACAGTAGATGAGCTCCAGAGACAGATCCCCTCAGAAAACCTTGTTGGCCATCGGGACCAGACCATGAGAACCAGACAAGTATTCAGGCTGACCTGTGTTGGAATTAAGCCACACCATGCTGGTTTGATCTGGCCAGAGAAGAACTGCTCTCTGTTCTTTCCGCTGTCTGCTTTTCCTTGCATATTTGGGAACGCTTGGCTAATTGCACAGACATTATTGGAAGAGAGCTAAATTGGATGATATTTTTATATTCAAATGATGCATAGGAAACCTTCAAAAACATCCCAAAATTTTCATTCCAAACTTTTGGCCAGCAGGGCATAATGCAAAGGAAATTATACATTTTAAGTGTGGCTTAAGTGTTTAAGTGGTAAAGCATCTACACTCTTTTTGTGGCAATTGCGTTCCATTATCTACAGTCTGAAAGCTCTATATCCTTTCAGTGCAATTCTCCATGGCTTCGCTGCATCCATGCCAATGCTTATAATCCAGTACTGAGAGCTGGCCATCTGGGTAGGATGTGCATCAGTAATTCAGATGGTGGGAGTGAGAATTAACATCAAATATCACAGATGCAGTACAGTGAGCTGTGATAGTCTTGCAAAATCTTGTATAGATTAAGAGGTGGTGAAAACAGACCTGCTGATTCATTACAGCTTCATATGGAACATCTACAGGTCTGAAGCCTGATGCTCCACTGACCTAACATCAGCTTTGCGCATTGAATTCCTGTCAGGTATGGGTTCTTTCATCCATTCCTCTGTTGTTAAGCAACGCTAACATCTCATTAGGCTCATCAGAGGACGGTGAGCACAGACAGCGCTATTTTAAGAGTGTTATAGATATAATTACCTATATACCACGCGCAGCTCTAGTGCTTATGGCATGTGCTAATGACCACTCAAGGAGGAACATCCAGGTGTATAACTATAATTACTAATTATAGTTACTAATCTCTAATAATAAAAACAAAAAACATGCGCCACAATCAAAGAACATGGTTGTCACAACAGTAGCTTATATGCTAGATGAGTTTGCTGCAAAGGACGCCTCCTCACAGAAGTGACTCATTCTTAAAGTTTGCTGCTGAAACTTTACTTGTACATCATGATGCAGCTACTGTATTGACGCATTTGAAATCGCAAGTAGATTTAAAGGGGAGTCTAATGCCATTGCATGCATTCTATTTAGGCCCATGATAGTAATAGTAGTCCTTCTGTTATAACTGTAACGTTATGAAACTAATAAAATAGCGACTCTATTCAGACATTCAGATTGAACCAGTGATGGCAGATGGAGTATTCTGATGATGTATTTCATACTTTTTTGGACCTTGACAGTGGAAATTGAAAGTCCCAACCTTTCCGGTTCTAATCGAAAATATCTTGAATGGTTCCCTGAGGACGAACTGAGCTTTTATAGGTTTAAAACGGCATGGAAGTAAGTGATTAATGACAACATTTTCCTTTTAGGTGGAGCAACCATTTAAAGAGTCAAAAAAACCAATTTGGATGTATTTCTGTGCCAAACGCAATCCTTCCAGGTTCGTATAAGTTGCGGAAAGTTTTTAATTTTTTTCCTCGAGCATGGCCATTCATGACATTGTTGGTGATGAATATTTTATAAAGGCCCAGTTCAATGCTGGATTGCACATCGTTTGAAATTGAAAGACGAACCAGTCCCAGTGACTCTTCAGCTCCAGCTCGGCTGATTTTGGAGACAATCGTATAGCTTTATTTTTCTTTTATAAATATGAACAAACTAAAGACTATTTGGAAGTATGAAAGCTGCAATACTCCTCTATAGGTACTCAAGAGTAAGACGAGACTTAAAGTTGTGCGTGTCATTTTCCTTTAAAAGGGGCTGTCACACACTGCACTGTTTGTTCCAATAGCTTCTGTTTATATGTATGTAAACGCATCTGATCAGAAATGCAAGCCTGTGTGAAAAGTTGACGTTTCTCTGCGTTCCAAACTTCAAGCTTGGTGAACTCTGACCTGCAAAATGGCATCACGTGAAACCCTTGTGACCAGCAGCAGATTGATACATAACAGATTAACATCATAGCTAAATTAAATATCAGGTATGCAGTAGAAGTTTTTAATTAGAACCATTGCAGAGTCAGAAGATATTTTGCATGCAGTGTCAGTGTAGTCTAGTGTGCACTGACTAACACTGTTGCGGCGTGGTAACTGCCACGTCTGGTGTGGACACGGTGTTGAAAATGCTAAATTCCATTAGAAAGGAAGGTCTGACTAAACTGAGGCTCATGCCTGATCATTAATCTTCTTATCTAATGGACTGTGTCTACCAAGTACTTTGATCACTAGCTGTAATTCATTACACCCTGATGTTCAAATGGAAATTGTTACTGAAGCATGCATGAAGTAATTCCTCATCTGACAATAAAACAGCAGCAGCAAAAAAAAAAAAAAACCTTAGCGACTATAATTAGCAATATGGTTCCAAATGCATAATCCCTTTAGTATACCTTATTTTACACCATAAGCAAGCTAAAAAAATAACACTTATAAAATAAAGCCGTATGATATGAATATGGATGGCACATTGGTAGCAAAAAAAAAGAAAGAAAACACTACAAAAAAAAAAAACAATGTTAATATATAGCTTTGAATTTGTATAGCTACACTGATTCCCAAGAGTTTGTCTAGCCCTCAAGGAAAGTTTATAAATATATATATGTATTTTTTAACTACCCAATGGCCTTTCTGCACAAAAAAGCAATTTTGTGTGCTGAATGTTCCCTTGAGAGCTGCCCTTTAACGCTTCCTGAACCTGGGCTGATATCAGTATTCAAGCTGCGTACAGAACAGACTCTACAACGATGACTAGATTTTTCCAGTGTGGAGGTCTTGATGTGTGGCCTACAAACAAAGCAGCAAGTGTGGTTTACTTAGAGGGGATAAGCAGCAGCTATCCTTCAAAAAAAAAAAAAAAAGCGCATATAACCCTAACACAAACACTCCAAGTAAGAAGCACAACACTCCCTCGCAATCAACCCTCGTTGTTTCTGCCTGGCCAACACTTGCCAAAAAACAGAATTATAATAAAAATGAATGATGCATCATCTCAGGAACAGCTATAATTTAGCAGGTGGGAGATATAAACGAGATACAGGTTATTTTATTATGTGCAAAGCAAGGAATGTCAATTCTTTTCAGGAAAAGAGGGCTAAGGAGCTTTGCTAACACCCAAAAAATATCTAAAACTATTACTGCGCATATAAATCTATTGTAAATTAGACTGAATGGATATTGCTGTCATATTGGAGGAACAAGGGTGATAATTGAATTTATTGTTTTTGCAAATTGATCAGTCTGCATTGCCACCTCTAAGACGGCACAGATTTTAATCAATTTAATCAGAATCTAAGATTCAAAACTATAACTTCAGATAAGCAGTTAAAGAAATACAGTAGATCACTTAAAATTTGCTAATTATTCTATTAAAATTGTAAAAGTTTCACATGCATCTGTAATACAAACATTTAAGACACGGCCCTTAGAAAGCTATCCACGGTGCTCATATTCTATAGCCTCCAATAAAATATAAGAATGGAAATATGTTCACACTGAAGACACAAACATGAATCCTCTGGGATTCACTGATTCAGGCTCATTTGGCTCTTATACCAAAGACTCTCATTAAACAATGAGATGTTTTAAGCAGCAGCAACAGATATTATATGTGTTGCATTTTATTTTCTTTGCTTTTTTATATTTATTTGTTTTCTGTTTCTTTTTTCTTTGGTCTTCATTAACACAGCAACAGCAGAGGCTAAAATGGGAATCTTAGTGGAATATAGAAAATCCCTGTTCAGCAGCAACAGTCCAATTGATGTTTAGTGGAAAAAGATTAATGCATTAATAAAATGCAATGCTGGTAAAAGAAAACATGGCTGATTAAAAAATATCTCTCTTTTAATATATCAGGCTCAAGGGAATGAGGCCATATACTCTATAAGAGTATCTCCAGCATAAATACCAACACTGCCACTAAATTAGTTTTGATCATGTGGAAAAGAAATAGTAGAAAAAGACTTTGCTTCAGGCTTCTTGAGCACCGGTCTCTCTCACTCAGACTGTATACGGACAGGCAGCTGTGTGCTTCTCGGGAAGGAAGCTGGTGGCTTTTGACTTAATTATGCAGTGTTAGGCTTCAGTATGCTTCAAGCTCCATAACATTACTGTGAGAAATCCAGGTGAGACAGGTGAAGGTTTTCACACACATGAATGGCCAGATGAATTAAAAATCCCACTCAGCTACTCTACTAAATTCAGCATCTGCAAAGGCAACCACAATGCTAAAGGGTTAATTCTCTCTTTTGTTTCAAGTTTACATGAACATGTACTTAATGGCGACATATTGGTAGCCTTTTATTAGCTGTAATGGCTTCCTGTGGAGTCGGTTATCTTCCATTAAAGGCTTGTAAACACTAGAATAAAAGCTCTGCCCACCGTAAAAGAGAAAAGCATTTGATTTCACACAGCGCACTTGATTAGATTCTTAGCGGATATATTAGCTGGTGATGCCGTTATAATACAAAAATAAAAAGTCATGTCTCTAGTTTATATTTTGGGATTGTGCCACTTTTCAAAGTCACTTATAATATGTGAAAGATCTACAGTACCAAACCCTTTACTAGATGTTTACAAGTCCCTTCAAACAAAACAAACAGGGAATCTCTAAATGATCTAAAAAATTTCAGTCTATTTTTCATCTTTTCATTTGAAAACCGCTGAACCTTCAATAGATTACAATTTCCCAATTCAGGCCCCGGATATTTAGGGCTGTGCCCTTTATATGTTCTGCTACTTATATGACTTTGTTCTTTTAGCAGTATTATATTTATAAGTATATGAAATCCTCATCATGGAATGCATAAACTTCTAAAAAGCAAACATGAGTGCAATAAATTGCTTTTCATTACACTTTACACTTGTATAAAAATAAAGGAAAATGGTTTTAAAAAATAATGCCATAAATTGATTTAATTTATCAATTATCTTCTATTAACTAAATCAAATAAATATTTGGTATTACAGTTTTTGGTAAACAGCTTCTGTTCCGAGGTACACTTGCCCATAGTTTTTCAGCTTTACAGGTAGGTCACAGTTCTTCTGGATTTAGTCTGTCTCATTTTGTTCTGTTTCTTCATGTCATTCCAGACAGACTGATGATGATCAGATCTCTGTGTGGAGCACTGGCTGTTCTCAGACTCCTTGTGCAGACAATAATATTACTGTATTATTACAATAATGGCAAAAATAATGTTTGGAAATATAAACTTATATTTCACTACCGCAAAAGATAGAAATAACAGACTTAAAACCATTTTTGGCACAGTACAGTACAGAGTACAAATGAAATATGCTGAAATTCTGATGAAAAAAAATTAAAAAATGTGCATGTGCTAAACAGAATTATGCACTGTATGTGATACATTTTTCCCAGGACCAAACACTATTTCTGTTGAGTAGAAGGAACACGGTCAAGGACAAGAGCACTGCCACTAAACCAACTGTAATCCATTTGAGATAGGAGAAATTTTCAAGAATCAAGCAAAAAGAACGATCACTTTTATAAAAGTTAAAATTCATTGGATACCCACACATCAACAGTAGGAGGTGTAAATACAAATGCCACTCTACTAAAATAATAAGAAACTCCCTAATGCCAACTGTCTGGAACATGAAACTTGAAAACAGACTTATACTGTGAACAACACGCATCCCAAGTGGGAACATGACACAGAACTGACAGTGAATAATCATGACCAAAATAGCACTGCCATGGGTAGATTCGCCACAGGTCTTTTTATCAGCAAGGCTGTGCAATAATAGGCTGAGAAACGGTCCCTGCTGCTACTAACAGCAAAAACAGAAAAGTGGATTTTATCCGAAAGAATGTACAAATCCATGACAAAATCAGGATCATTGTAGTCGCCCTACTGAGAGAACAAGATCATTGTTGAGCTGTCTTACCTATTGCCCCGAGTTCAACTCTAGAAAATGGGCTGGAAAATGGTTGTTCAACACATTACCTTTAAAGACCCCAAGAAACGGCTGACATTTTGCGCTGAAATCTGTGGCTGGACACACTGGAATCTTGTGCTTTAATGGAATAGTTCATTCAACAATGAAAATGTGCATCTGAACAAATTTGGAGTAGCATAGTTTGCTGGGTGCCATCAGTATGAGAGTCCAAACTGCTGCTAAAACATCACAGCAATCCACAAGACTCCAGTACAAATTTGTACGAATTAGCCACCTTGTTAAATATGTACGAATTGCCGTGAGACTGGGTTGGTCTATAACACTTCCTCCTGAAAAAGCCTGTCCTCCTGTTGTCCTCTCACATCAAAATGCAAAATTCTAAACATTTGTTTAGAACTCTTTTCACTTGTAAACTGTGCTTGATGTGTATTTCTCTCATGACATTATGGACACTGACTCAGAAACAATGGTTTGAAGTTAAAAACATCTTGATGGATTTGTTTCTTACAAACACATAGCTTTTTGCATCAAATGATGTCAGATAAAGGACTGCATTTACATTTGAACTCATTCTCACAGCACCAACATTTTTTATTCTGTCATCAAAGATAGTTTGAAGAATGATGGTAACTATTTTTGTCCATATGGAATTGGACATGAAATTGTTTGGTTACCAACATTTTTCCAAATTGGTTAGGGATGAATAAATGATGGTAGAATTAACATTTTTGGATTCACTATCTCTTTTAATAAAATATTTAAAAGATTTTGGAAGTTTATCTAGACACTAACATATAATCTAGATGACTTCAAAAACCTAAACTGAAAACCACAAAGAAAAATGTGTTGTTATTTTTTCTCTAGATGACACAAAACTAAACTCCATGCTCTCTATATATCAAAAATCATTATGATGGCCCTGGTGTGCAATGAGGCCGATCTCTGGCCCTGAAAACAAGCTCCCATGCTACATACAGATAGATACAGAAATCAATAAAATGTTTGGGTTGTGTAACCGCAGAGGTCAGTGGGTATTGCACAGCCTTCGTTAGCAGAACCAATCTCAGGTAATATAAGCTTGATGTGAACAGCGGTGGAAGAAAAACAAACCATCACTTAATGTTTACTGCAGGCGCCTTAACTAGCCTGCAGTCCAGCCTGTCTGGAGGTCAGGAGGTCTGGTTTTGATTTGAAACCTTTAAGGCTGTAAACCTGCACCCTTACTACCCATAATCCTCCCACCACGGGGATTAATTAGTGGTCAGCGAGGTTTAGAGGCTTCATCAGCTGTGCTCGGAAAGATGGGCTTGATAAGGTTATTAGCTGAAGTCACGGTTCATTACAACTTGGGCTGTAACACCCACAGACGCATGAGATCCCCTGAGGAAAATGTGCAGAAATGTTTTTATAACCATTTCATTTAGTGTATTTCTAGAACCACTCCTGTGAGATTATTGAGTGAGACGTCTTGTAAGTAGCCGAGAACCCAATCCAATCAAAATCTCATTTCTATTCACTAATTATTTCTAATATCTGCCTGAGCAAGGGTGCAACTCTTTCCAGAATGTTCTAATGAAGAAATCTTTTGTGCCGCTTGACACCTGTCGATGCCGCCTAATGAAGGACTGTTTACTGACAGATTTCCTAACTGCTAACGCAACATTTGAGAAGGAAGCTGGAAAACACTTTTTGTGGTTCATTTGAAGCTAGTATATGATAATTAAGATTTATTGATTAATGAGCACATTTTCCAAAATGTGATTGCAGTTTAGAGAAAAAAAATGATGTGAAAATCCAATGCTTGAAATTCTCCATTCTCCAGCATTAAGAGGACATTTTTTCCTTATTAATTTGACTGAGACCTACACGTCTCATTTTGTCTTCAATGTTCTCCCTCTGATCCAAGCAACAGCTGAGAATGAAGCCAGCACAAACTGTTCTAAGAGAATATGCAATTACGCATTTGCATATTCCTAAACATCTTGAAAAATGAACTCCAATGGAGGTTGTGAAAACAGATCAAATAATCTGCATGTATTTTGTATTCTGCCCGCAATGTATTTTTCAGTGAAGAAACGGTTTGTGTTTCCAAGTCTCAATGTGCTCTTGTACACATGATTTCTTGTGTGCTTTTCACAGGTGTGAATTCTGCATGAATATCTTTACATATTTAAATGTGAATATTCAAATGTGACACATATAATTTACTGATTTGAAATTGTGTCAAACTTGATTAGGTTGATCTGGCGTACAAGACAAATGAAGCACACTTAAGACGGCAATAATTTTAAATGCATTTATAAAAAATAAAAAAAGAAAGAAAAATAAAATAAAAACTGTATATTTTTTATTTTATATTATATTATATAGAATCCCTGCAATCGGTTGAACAAACTAAAAGACTAAGCATCTAGCATGACCTCTGATCCCATTTTTCTCTCGGCTGTAGCATAGTTCCCATTTTATGTCATTTACATATTTTCCACCCACAAACTAGGATACGTTTGGAAACTTATCTAAATAATAAATGCTACCTTCTGGAGCATGTATAATGTCTAAAGTGTACAAATACCCCCATACCCTACAACTTTCTGCTAATTATCTGCTATATACAGAGAAAATGCATGGGATGCATTGTAATGCGTTTGATTTTATTTCAATACGACAAAAAATTAATAAAGTTAAAATGTTTTACACAAGACTGGGTGTTGAATGAATGAATGAATAAATAAAGCCAAATAACCTTTCCAGGAACCATTTGTGAAGGTAAATAATGAGGTATGAGACAGATATACACTGAGAAAAATGAATACAGAAACAGTTTCACAGCAAATTACACAAACACTTGTAACACTTTGAATTATTTGTGAAATTCTGAAGGAAAGTAGAAAAACTAATATTCTAATTTCCTGTAAAACAAAATCCAAATATCCAACCCAATCTCATGGCAATTTGCATATTTTTTATATTCTACTTCGAACACAGCCTTTGAGTTATGTAAGTGCATTTAGTTTACAATAGCTTCACGCAGTAAGACATCTTAGCACAGAAGTGCTAAATGTGCTAAATGAGGTAAAAATGTCATGACCAGCATGGCTGAATTAATAACATTTGTTTATGCCACGACAGTTTGAGCTCAGATAAGCGTACCAGGGGGTTGACATCAGAAACAGAGAACATGTCACCACACATGATCTTTATTTCTGTGTCACAAAACCCTTCCCCCGTTAATTCAATTTAATGAACTCATCTTCGGCGGTGTTCCATAACAGCTCTTTATTGTTGCTGCATCCTTATTGCTCATTGATTGCAAAGTCTAGATGTTATTAAAAAAGACAATTATGGGAAAGAGCGATTATTAAAAAGATGATGAAACAACGGCAAAATTTTGCACACATTCTTTCAAGCACTATGAAATCATTTTAAGGGGTGTTGATATAACTATATGAGCTAATCATACAAAAACTAATTGAACTTCAAAATACCAAGACACATATTTTATAAAATATCATATTCATTGTCACATCACATAAATTACTAAAATATACTTCATTTTCTTCATGCAGATTTTATTCTTTTTCCCCCATTATATTTTGGTATTACGACCTGTATTTCATCAAAGTTGTAATATTAACCTGAAATACTCTAGTGTTGCTATCATATTATGCAGGATTCCTTTGATTCTGATCTGGGCACTGATCGTCCAGTTCTTAACCTCTCTGTGATGTAAGTCAGGGCAAAGAGCTTAAGGCACTCCTGTGTCTTTTGAAGTCTACCTCAGCGTGTGTCTCCACCCTGCACCTTCTTATGCATGTGTCTCCTTTGATCCGCCTGACATCCACTGATGGAAATCCAAGGAGGTATTAGAGATGACACAGGAAACAGAATAGAGACAAACACATTAATACGTAATCGAGAAGAGAGCGCAGACGACTGAGCCATCTGGCCTGCGAGCGGCTGAGGGACATAAAAAGAGGGATGCTGGGGAGAAGGAAGGAAAAGGTGTGAGCGAGTGATGGGAAAATTTCCTTCCCTCTCTGTGTCGTCAGCAATTCTTATGTCATGGATGTACAAACTGCTTCGAATATACTGACAGACATCTTGACATCTTGTTGTGTTTTCCTGGGTGTTCATTTCAAATGGGTTTCATGTATTATATCAGGAAGCCGATACAGTGTGATGATAGTTATCTGACAGCACGATTGCTAATACATCTCAAATGTCATAAACAATGTTAGAAGATTGAGTTTTGAAGAAATAGCCATGTTTACAAACATCACAAATAGTAATATGTTTTGTATTATCTATTTAGCCTTGTGTGGTTCCAAACCTGTAAGACTTTTGAGTGTCTTCTTAACATAAATGTAGATGTATTTAATGAAATCTGACAGTCTAAAACTAATTCATATGAATTCAGTGGTTTGGTCCAAATTTGCTGAACAGTCTTGGTTGTGTTTTATGATGAACAGGTTATTATTCGCATATTTAAAAAAGCAGCAAGGATGCAGAAGCAACTGCATAGAAATACAAATAACATGTTATCAACCCTTGGTTAACTCATTTTCATGATATTCCAACCAATTCGAGGATTGTAAAATGCATAGCTTAAACATGAATGGCAATGAAACAATTTCATCAAAATATATAGGAGTTTGCGAAAAGCTTCAGAAAACCTACACTATGCTGGAAATTCACCTTCAAAGCCACTCAATTTAAAAGGATCCTTTGGTTGAGGAAAAAAATAAAATAAAATAAATAGTACACTTGGAGATTGACACCAACACAGCTTAGGGGGAGACAGAAGAGAAAGCAATAAAAAAGAAATCAAATAAAAAGAAAAACCTAATATTACCTTGTACTTGCTTGGTTGACATAAATGGCCCTTATTTCCCTGTGTGAAATCAAAACGCCACCTTTAAATAACATGCAATAGTGATTCAGAGGTTGTGCTTTAAAAAAAAAAAGAGATAAGCAGAATTAAAATGTTGCCTTAAACCAAACAGTTGAACTCGCTAAGCTTTGCCACAACACAAAAATTGCATTTCATAAAAAATTCATTATTTTCTTTCCCACATTTATTAGTAATAACTCTCTCCCAATCTCTCAGGATTTTGTGTTTGTGCTGTGAGAAGAGCGAAGAAAAACAGAGGTGGGAAAGAGGAGGCAGATTGAGCTAAAGGTGTGTGGGTGGTTTCTGGAATTGGAGTAATTCTGGGCCGTGGGATACAAACATCCCACATGAAAAGAAAGTTTAATTGCAAAGCTTCAATACCAGATCAATTGGACCGAGCTTCCAATAATTGGGCATGTGCTCCTCTGTTCTCCGAGCTTAGATGCATGTAGGTGTGCAAGTGGGAATTAGGCTTCCTAAATACCAGGCTAGACACCAGAAGTGTTTAGCTGGAGGGATACATAATTTAAAAGCCAAAAAGTTCATTATTGCACTGTCAACTATTTAACAAGCATTAACTATTTTTTTTTTTCATTCCCTGCAGACTTGGATGTCATTATGTGTGTTCCGAAGAAGAACTACATCTTTTTAAAAAAACCTGAAAAACGTATTACAGCTTACACAAAAACATGTACGACTGTTGACAACATTGATATAAATAAGAAATGTTTAAAATAACCAAATCAGCATATGATTTCTGAGATACCTGATGAAAATTTAGGAATAAATAAAAGTTTAGAACATACAGTACATATTGCGATTTTTTTTTTATACAACTTCAAAACCTATTATGCATTAAATGTTAAAAAAAATTGATAAAAAACAATAAAAGAGCACTGACACTGAACACCGACCCAGAGATGTAGCAATTTCTGTTCCAACAAAGAGCTTTTCTGAATTATATCTCCTCACGTCACATAACTCACGGCCCTCTGAGAGAGATTCAGGCAATACGGCCTATTGCTGCTAGTTTTAGTACCTATTTTCAGTACCATTTATATCCACATGGCCACTTTTGAATAAGAAGCTTCTTTGACAGATCTTGTCTTTGAATGGGCATACAGCCAAAGCCATCAAATTTAATACAAAAAGCTATCTATAGCTCCAGGAGACAAATATAGAGAGCGCATACATATTTGAAACAGAAATTCATTTTACACAAATACATGGCATCCATCAGCTTTTTAAAATTCTGTTGTATGCTGAAATTCCTGCTTCTAAAAGCCATTAAATCTCCAGAATATCACCCTGTACTTTCATGCCGTAAGCTTTGAGTTCGGAGGTCGTAACAAATAGCAAATGTTCTGAGCTGTTGATGGGAATACTGGCAGAATGCAGTATTTCAAAAGCATACGGCTTTCTTTCTGGGGTCAGTCTAAGAGATCAAAGGAGTCCAGCATCAGCATGACGCTAAAATCCGGCAGCCTGTATACATAAAGTGCAGGCACTGGGCACGACCTCAAAGAACAGGTGAAAGAGTCCGTGGGAAACTGAGATGCAGAGAAAGAGGAAGTGAGACAGGGCAGGAGACCTTGTAAATGGATAGAGAGAAAATTTCATAATCCACCGATTCTCTGCCCACCCAAGGTGAAACTGCACACACGTTAAAACTACCAGAGCAAACTGCTAAGAAAGAGTCCAGAAAAATAAACAGACCTTATATCAGAGTAATAAGTGCAGCTTGCTATGGAAAATCCTTCATCAGCCAGTGCTGTGAATGACGCAATCACACAACACATGGCAACCCTACACTTATTACCATTTCCCCCGACGCATGATGTAAGAAGATCCCTATATAGAAAGCCAAGAACATCCACCATCAGCAAGATCTATAGAACTGCAATCTACAGCCAATCACCTCTGACAGGCCCAGGCATGCTAGATGACATGCATCGCTTGTGTTACAAGAGATTTTGACTTTCCATGTTTTACAAAAGAATGTATTTTCGGAAAAGAAAGAAAGAAAGAAAGAAAGAAAACAGCATCAAAATTGCATTATTGGTAGACAAAAAAAAAGTAATATAGTAATAAATAAAACAAAAAAATACAGGAAACAAAGATTATAAAACATATTTTAGTTTCCAAAAGCAGAATGTGCTTTTATATAGAAGTTGTGTGTAAAAAAAAAAAAAGTTAATTTGCATAATACTAAACCTTTCTATTCAATCACAATTATTCAATCATAAAAGCATCATATTGGTGGTCATAACGACGTTCTGAATTCAAACGAAAATCAAATACCTCTGTTCCTCTTGTACTCCTCTTGGGTTGGGCTGAGCCCAAAAATCATTCAAAAAGCCCCTTACTCATACAAATCATGATTTATGATACTTTAATAGTATTTTTAAAAATCTTTTTGGTGAACTATAAAACCTCATGTACAGACAAAGATCAGCCTTTCTACAGATCATCTCAGGAACAATAAGAACAATAAGAAACTGACCATTTGTAATAATGAATAGGAGGAATCACAGTGTTCAATATGGCAATTACAGTAAAGGAAAACTCAACATTCATGCTCAATGGCCAATTACCTTATTGACAAAGGCAGTGCACGGACATTAGCTCAACTGACCAGTAAAGTATAGTTATTTTAGCTTGATCTGAGCTCAAATGAGGAAAATCTGTAATAGATTGGTCACATTATATTAGCTATTTCGCATTTTTGAAAACTTTGGTGCTTCCCCATTCAAGCAGATAGAGGCTTCAGTGGAACAGCTGTGATGGCCGCCAAGGGATCTGACTTGCTTCATTTTGTCTGAGAGTGGAAGTAGTTCATCTTTGTGGATTAATCAAAAAGTCCATGAGGTCTTTCCTAGAAAATAACCTGCTGGTAAATCAAGACCTAGCAGCAGCCTACTTCGATTTATTTTGCTGTAAAGCCTCTGTGCCTCAGCGTATGGCTTTAATAAACATGAACTCACGAAAGAGAACTGAGCACTCGGGCTCTTAATGAAATGTGTGCAAGTAACACATCAAACGGAGGAGGAAAGCCCATCCAACTCCAGGCGGAGGGAGCAAACAACAGCCGCTCTGAGTTATTTTACTATGCCTCAGTAATGTGCAGGAACAATGGAAAGCATTCAATGAAGACAAAGACATTTATCAAATTCAGACCGCTGGATGGTCGGTGTGCAGTGTTTGCAGCTTCCTCCTGTTATTACTGAGACAGGGACATTTTGCTCATTGCTGTAATTCACAGAAGTGGATTTTCAAAACACTAATCCTATAATGAGGTAAAATACCATTTTAATCCCTTTTGGTTTTAATTACTGGATTTGAGCGAACTCCTAACCTTGAGCATTAAACTTTGGAGCACAACTTGTCATGCATCGTTTGTTCTACTGACATGAATACCTCAAATCATGCAGATTTTTTTTAGATGAGCAGTGCCGTTCGTTTTCTAAGTAATCTGACTGACGAGTTACTTGAGACGGATGATTAAACGAGCCACAAAAGAGATACACTGACAGATGGATCTCACAAATAGAATATCAGAGATGCCACATTGGACAGACTGAATGAACCACTTATACATGTGTACAACAATTATATACTGCATATATATGTTACCGGCAATGTGTGAAATCCGGCATTCTATAGAATGCCTGACGGTTTTAGGCAAAGTGTGAAATAT
>JAUCNO010000152.1:7943161-7992285 GCA_032353835.1 Enteromius viviparus
TATATATATTATATTATATTATTATTCAAATTAAGTTGCGGTTTACGTGACTGGCATATTGTGAATATATTTATATAAACACACATACATACAGTATATATTTTGAAAATATTTACATATTATATTTATATAATTATATATAAACACATTTAATATAAACATTATATATATATATTTATATACATGCATGAGTGTATTTATATATACATACAGTAAATATACACATAATAGGTATACAAAATATTTCATTTTTCATTTCTATTATTTTTTATATTATTAAATAAGTATTTTTACAGAAAACAACAACAACACAGAAATCATTATGTTGGTCAGTTGTTGCTAGGGTTTTTTGGATTGTTGTTTACAGACTCAATAAAGAGTTCTGTCTATGCTTTTTGTTTTTTTGCTTTTGTTTTTTCACCTGTTTTGCCCTCCACAAAAGTTTCTCTGGGTCCCTGACATTGACATGACATGAAATAAAGGTTCTGGTTGACAGAAAAATAGCCCGAAAACAGCAGTCTTCATCATCTCTGACAGAATTGAGGAAGGCGTTTTCGCAGAGGTACCGCCTCACTAAATTGCTTTAAAACTAAAGGCGGGTCAACAGATGGGGTCACAAACGGAGAGATCAATAAAGAGTTGTTGAGATTCCAGAAATCAATAGCAGCAAACACAGGAACAGAGTCTTAGCGCTGATGTCTTCTCTCACCGAGGTCCCTCTTAAAAGACTGGTCTGGAGAAGATTACAAACTTGAAAGTGTATAGATTGGTATACTTTAATATAAAACGGAATAAGTTTTGGGTCCCAAAAAGAATTGATTCACTCTGTCTGAGCTATTTGTTGATTGAGCAGTCGGTGTTCAGTCAATGATATAGCGGATGGGGCGGAAATAAATAGCATTGATTATAAATAATATCAATAAATAAAAGAGCTCCTACCTAAAGCTCAATCAGAGACGTTTAAACTAAGCTTCAGGCCCTTTTTTATTTCCAGAAAGTCACCTGAAGGACAAACATTCCAGGATGACTAATCACAGGATGCTCTGATGTCCGCTGAGGTGGAGATCGCATCGGAAATCCATCAGCGGTGAGGGACTGTTCAATGCTTGTCCGAGGCAGTCCTGAAAAAGTTTCCCCGAGGGGTTTATCTAGCCCGTGGCAACATGTGCTGTCGCATAATAAGCATACAATGTGATTTCCGGATTCTTCTTTTTAGATTCTGTCTCTCACAGTGGTAATGCAGAAATGCTGAAAATTGTAGACCCCTCCCTGATTTCGAAGTAAGAGAACTTGCAAAATCACAGGGTGATGTAATACGTATTGACCTCACTGTATTAAAAAGAGTAACGTGAAAGTGAATACTATGGACAAAGTTATAAGCTATAAAATGTTAAATTGACTATTTCACAGCAGAACGTATCCCGAACACACATTTCCAACATTACTTAGCACATCTGCATATGATAAGCTAGCACTAGCAAGTGTTAGCTGACTAGCAACCATAATTTCTGATGACACAGTTGCAATCTTAGGTCTAACGCCCATCAGAATGCATACATTATCAGCAGAGAAGAGAATATCTGACTGAACAAGTTGCTCATGGCAACCAGCAGAAGCAGATGCATAAATAAACCAACTGAAGGGAAAACACATACTGTGCATGAGATGCAACAGTCCATTGCTTTTTGTAAACATGATGTGTTTATGCATGATATGGAATATACTGCAAAACTACTCATGCAATCAACTGTTTAGCATCACAACAAGGGTTAAAAGAAATCACTTTTGCAATTAAACGATAAATATAAATGGTTGGTACATAATAAAAATATACACATTTTCATTAAACATTTAAAATGTGATTACGCAAACTGTCTGTATTACAAAAAAATCCTGTCAGAATGTGAGCTTGTGAAATAAAATGCTATATCGACCAGATTTCATAATGATTTTGTCATAGCTAAAATTCCTGTACAGTACTTGCACACAATAAAAATGCAAAAGTGACATTTCCCTTCAAGGGAGTCAAAACTTGTTTCTCTCAGCTAATATTTGACAATCAAACCCTGAAACAGAATTTAAACAAGGCAATATTTTACTGAAGCATTTTGGTTCACTTATTAGGCTATTTCTCATGGGGCTGATTACCCTTCGGCTTTGGCAATGTTTATTTTTTAATGCAATCATGAGGAACTAAAATTCCCAACAAGGGGAACCCGAAATGACTCATGCAGCCTTTAGCCATTTATCACTTCCACAGCCAAATTGCATTTATCCTGGGCACAAAATTTCATGCCAGAAATTTTCAACCTAATTGAGACTCATACTTATCCTAATTAGTTATTGAACATTCTGTGTATGAAGTTGAATTATTTCCAATTTCTCTGAACTCCAGCAAACCATGCACAGGCTTCAGCAGACTGAAATTTCTTCATCGCTCTTCAACAGGTGGCCAATGAGTAAACAAGATAAATATTTACTGTATATGAATATCAGAAGTGGCACCTCTTTTTCGTATTCAACTTCTTTGTCAGTCTGCTTATAAAATCTGTATGATGCCAAAGCCAAAGCCATGACGGCTGCAGCTTTACTCACATGCCTCAACTTGTCCTAAGCTTTAGAGAAAGAAAGACTGGAAACCTATGAAGTTATGTGGATGGGGGTCTACAGTGTTATTTTCTTGAGGGTGTCATCTGTGTGAGGAAAAGATGGCATAGCTTCTATAGCTGAGCTTGTTATTATGTGCAGCTAAATAAATGTCACCATGACACTGTATAATAAGGTTGAATTTGCTCATCAGTTGATGAGATTCTTTAGTGTCTCAGTATGAAAAGTCTATAACATATTTTGGTTAATCACTCCATAACAAACTGACAAAAAAAACGAGTCGTTAATGAGCTTGTCTGAATTTTTTATGAAACGTAAGACAAAAATAAAAGTTTTCAGAAATGAATGTATCTTTTATTTTTTGTTTCGGTGTAAATTATTTAAACGCTAAATGTCCAACACACATTTCTTTTGGGTAATGTCAATTGTACATGCACAAAAAAAATTACTGCTTTGTGAAGTCTACTAGCAATTTCAGAGAGAAATAGCATTTTTCTTGTAAAAACGAACTTTGATTAATGAACAAACCGATTTTATATACGCTGTTCTGTGTTAGTTCAGGATATGACTGAACTAATATTAAGAAAGTAAACGTATTTTAAAGTGTTGCCATTGTCAATAACCAGAGCTGGGTATACTGACTACATGTCACCTGGCTTATATGAATAATCAGCCTCCAAATCACATTTTAAAATTCTTGTTGCAGCTATTTATATTGATTACATGATTATTCATTATATCAATAATTTATTCATAACTTATTGATTCTCCCTAATTCCTCTTTTAAAATTCTGCTTTGCCTGTACAGAAAATCTTCCAGTTTTGTGGGTATTAACACAAAGAAATACTTTGCTAATTAAGTACATTTGCATGTTTGTGAGAAATAAAACATTACATTTTTTACAAGACTTTTATTTTATTTTAATTTAATTAGGCTAATTACCATCTTTTCTTTAAACTCTTCACCTAAATATACTGTTCTTCATGTTAATTACAACAAATAGAATATTTCTTACTCTTAAATAAACAAGTATTCTAAAAGTATTCAAATTATTCTACAAGTACACAAAAGTAGCAGACTGCATTACCTAAAATATATAATGTAATAGATAATGTTACTAACTACAATTCTTGTCATTTGAAATCAGTAACGGATTAGAATTTGTAAATAATCTTCACAGCTTAGTAAACAATTTCTACAATTTACCATAAAGATAGTCTTTCTCTCATTTCTTTAGCTTGTGGCCTCAAACTAAAAAATCTTAGCTCGGGCACAGTGATGACTGACTGTTTAAAGTCATCATGACAACCCTACACAAGCCATTCTTCTTCTGTAACCTGATGCATTTCTGAGTGAAAATAAAAGAGGTTACCGACATCCAAAGAGGTTTATAACGCTAGACAAAGCTGTAACCATAATAAAGTTTTAGCAATTTGCAATAGGTATGCTTACATTTGTTTCTTTTGAATAATGTGGACTGGCTGACTGACTTGGAACATGCATCTTGTGAGTGTTGTGATGCATTTCAAACCACTGAAATCTAATGATCTATACACTAGCATTAATTTTAACGTTTACATCCTAAGAACAGACACATGTTCAGTAACGTTGCTGGAAAGCTCATTAGCTGAAGCTGTGGGTCACTTTGCTTTGAATACAAATAAAGCAGGAGAAATGAGCAGCACCCTCCATTCCTGATACTTCATTAGACTGCAGTTTTTCAAACGGTCAGAAGTGAAATGAGAAGGAATGAGGATATTACAAGCTCATTACCTCTGTGTGTGAAACTCTGACCGTCACCTTACCAAATCCATGGTGCTCTAGTCTCCTCGTGCCGTGCATCTTGAGGCAGTAGGGTCGCCTCGTCACAGTTTCTTTAACATGGTAAAAAGGCTTCATTTCAATGAGTGTTCACTTGGGAATATGCAAACAAAGAGAAAGGCAAAGCCATTATATTTGGTCACACCTCTGGGATTTCTGAACCGGTAGCTTTGTTGTTTATATCCTTTGTTGCTTCTTTTCATTCATTCAGAACAGCTCTATGGCATAAATTGGCAGAATAAAACTAAAGCCAAACCCACAGGATGTTGAATTGGAATAGCAATGACAGAATAGAGATGTACTGCAAAAAAAAAAAAACACTTCATCTTTTGTTTTTGCAGAGTTATAGAAGTGTAACATCCTCTAAAGTTAACTTAAGTAAAATATAAAACCTTTAATTTGAGAAAACTTGCCCCCAGTTTCACAGTCAAGGCTTAAGCTAGTCCCAGACTAAATTGCATGTTTGAGCTGTCTCAGATGAAAATATCTTGCTTGTCATGTCAGTGTCATTGTTCTATGTTAAGATGCACACCTGTAATATTGTTGCTTAAATACCTTAATTTAACTAATGCCTAGTCCTGGCTTAAGCTAAGCCCTGTTTGTGAAACCGGGCCTTAATGTACTAAAATAGCTAAAGTAAAAAAAAAAAAAGTTCAGATATTAATAAAAATATTCATGGATTCATTGAATATGTAAAATCTGTTCTTTAAATTTAAACAGTTGTGTTCAAAATAATAGCAGTGTTTTTTAAAACGGGAGTAAAGCTCAGAATTCTTTCCATTGATTGGGAACACTGCACATTATATTTTACTTTAAAATACTGATCGTTTTTCTCCATGTTTTGATCACTTTACAGAAAATGATGGAAACAATGATATTGGGCTGTTAAAAAAAAAAGCAGTGTCTGCCTTTTTCAATACAAACTCAAATTTTTACTTCATAAACATTAAGATTTAGCTTTCCTGTGGGTCACTAAACTAATATTTAACCACTGTTTTTGGGAACTGCTTCACATCTGTGCTGCATGGAGTCAATGTTGCCTCAGAAACAGCATTTTTGATATCGCCCCACATGTTTCTATTGGATTAAGGTCCAAAGATTGAGCTGGCCACTCCATAACCTTAATTTTGTTGGTCTGGAACCAAGATGCTGCTCGCTTTCTGGTGTTATGGGTCATTGTCTTGTTGAAACACCCATTTTTCAAGGGCATTTCCTCTTCAGCATTAGGCAGCATGACCTCTTCAAATATTTTGTTATAAGCAAACTGATCCATGATCCCTGCGATAAATAGGCCCAACACCATAGTAAGAGAAACAGGCATGTCGTTCACAGTCTTCAGAGTGTACTGCAGCTTTAATTCAGTGTTAAGGTGTCAACTGACAAACTGTCTGCGGCCCCCAAACACTGAACACCCTCTGAAGACTGTGAAGCATGGTGGAGGAAGCATCATGATATGGGGCTGTTTCTCTTACTGCTTACTATGGTGTCGGGCCTATTTATTGGATACCAGGGATCATGGATCAGTTTGCTTATAACAAAATATTTGAAGAGGTCATGCTGCCTTATGCTAAAGAGGAAATGCCCTTGAAATGGGTGTTTCGACAATGACCCCAAACACACCAGTAAGGGAGCAGCATCTTGGTTCCAGACCAACAAAATCCCTGGACCTTAACCCAATAGAAACATGTGGGGTGACAACAGAAAAGCTTTTTTTGAGGCAAAACTAAGAAATAAAGAGGAATTGTCAAATGATCCGTGGCTGGAACACTGGTTTACAAGTACCAGAAGTTGGTTGACTCCATGCAGCACAGATGTCCACAACAGTGGTTAAATATTAGTTTAGTGACTCACAGGAAAGCTAAATCTTAACGTTTGTTAAGTAAAAAATTTGAGTTTGTATTGAAAAAGGCAGACACTGCTTTTTTTTGAACAGCCCAATATCATTGTTTCCATCATTTTCTGTAAAGTGATTAAAATACTGATCGTTTTTCTTCATGTTTTGAAGTAAAATATAATGTGCAGTGTTCCCAACCAATTGAAATAAAAATGTTATAAGAATTCTGAGCTTTACTCCCGTTTTAAAAAACACTGCTATTATTTTGAACAGAACTGTATTAACAAAAAGTTACATTTATGTTTTTGGCCATTCGCGTAGGTTTGGGAAGCCTTGTTAATCTTCATGATTTTCCTGTTTAAATCATTGGATGTTATGATAAAATATTTCAGTTAAATATATCTTATAGGAGACACACAGTGATAAGTCTCAAGTTTTGAGACCCCCCCATGTTGCTACTCTTCAGAGAATATTCAAAGAGGAGATAAACTTATAATTGCCCCCTTAAATACTCTTTCTTATAGTTGGATTCACCGGTGTATGGAGGTCAGGGGTCACTGAGCTTACCAAGCCAATTTGAGTTCCAATAATTAGTTAGAAAGGTTTTGGAATCAATAAAATGACAACAGTGCCCAAATTTATGCATCTGCCTAATTTTGTTAATTTTAAGTGTGCAATAATAAAAAATTATTGCACACTTTCTGTAAATCCTATGAACTTCTTTTCATTTCCCAAATATCACTGTGTGTGTCTCCAAAAAGATATATATATCTGAACATTTTTATAGTAACAACCAATGATTTATACAGAAAAATCATGAAGATTAACAAGGCTGCCCAAACTTACGCATCCCACTGTAGAAGGAATACTTGCCTTGGAAATTTCAACTCCTTAAAAAGGACTTTACGTGATAAAATTCTAATTTAAATGTACTCTAATCGTTTCCAAATGCTACAAACAGAAGATAAACACACACTTCTTTTTAAGGCATTTATTCATGAAATACACACTTTCAAAATTTCAACAAAAGCTTCCATAAAATTGTAAGAAACTTCAGCCCAGTTTAAACAAAACTCCTTTGTGTGACTATGGAAACCATGTGCAATAAATAATCATTATGCCAGAAAAAAAAAGGAGACAAGGAAAAGGACACTATTAAATGTCAATATTTTACCACTAAAAAGGAACATAATAGCGGTTACAAAAAAAAAAAAAAAAAAAAAAGTTGAGGAAAACAATGTGCTATGTATGGAACATTAGTGTGAATTGAGCCAAGCAGGCACCCGTAGAATCAGAGGGATGAGAACTGTATGGACTCTATCTGTGACCTGAGCACCTAACGAACAGATATAAATTGAATGAAGCTTCCAGAGCTGAAACCAAGAACCATCTGAGAGACATATATTGCACATTTTTTTCCTTGGATACGTAACGATCGTTCCACACGACCCAGTCTGAATGCTTTTTGCCAGCCCCACCACAACCTTAAAATGAATTTACAGCTTCTTTATACACAAAGCACATACATGGATAAGACTATATGCCGAATGACAGAGAAGGAAAAGGGATATAATGCTTAAGTGACAGTATTTCATCATGTTCAGATCCTGTATATATCAATCAACCAATCAATGTACAGCAAAAGATTTCGTTGGGAGACGGCAAATCTCGACACGCTTTATATTTCAGATCGCTTCAGTCCTTACAGTATAAATAAATAACATTTAATGTAGGGGAAATGTGAGAAGTGTGATTAATATATATAGCTCATTTGGAGGTGCCACCATGAAGGTTGGTTTCTTCAAATCAAAACCAACCCAAATACAATACACAGACTGCGAATAATAGTGAAAAAAACGGTTGCCAAAACAAGCTCTTGCTGCCAATTAAGATTTCTTGCATGGTTATTGCAATGCTATTTACTGACAGCAAACAATACTCATAGTGACATACCTGGCAACCGCTGACCAAATCAAGCTCATAATCAATGGAACCCAAAAACGAACCAATCAAACTCGCTCAAATCAACACAACCTCAGAAAAGTCACCCGCTGAAACCCTGCAAGGACAGGATTGTGGGTTTCTGTGTGTCGGCCTCATAGTCTGATTTTACAGAATCTCAGACATTAACGCGGAGTGCTCTTTAAACACACTGCCCTAGTGAGAATACAATCACGGCAGATGACTCCGAGGACAGACAATCCTGATTCCAGAGAGGGACTGGAGAGAGATGATATACAGAATGAGAAATAAACCGAAATGGTGCCCTTTTAGGGCTGCTGTAAGCTTTTCAAAAGACAATAAATAAGAAGTGCTTTCCAGCACAGCTGAAATCTTGCACGATGGAAAAATTGGTAGTTTTTATTTCATTTAAATGTTTTCTAGGTCAAATTTCACTCCAAAAAAAAATATTTAATAATTATATATTTACCATAGAAAATGAACCCTATTCTTTGACCCTTAAAGGATAGTTCACCCAAAAATGAATTATAATTTACTGTGGTTACTTGTATTCTTACTCCTTAAGGATGACAATTAATCCAAACTTGACCCCAAATTATCATTACTATAACACATCTGGCCATTTTCAGTTTGCCCCCCACAAAATGCACATTTACATTTCCATGTATAAATAATTAAATATAATCTTTTTACATTACAGTCATGAGATATTTTTGCATTACGTTAATGACAATTGGAGGAAAATCATCACATGGTTGTTAGCAAAATATAAATTGTAGTTTTTTATTTGGGGTGAAACGCGACAGATATGTTACAGATAATTTCCTGAGATTCACCCAAGGATCATCTTCTGATATCATCTCTACATCTCCAGATTTGTAGCTCAGTTGCGAATTTGAAAGTCAGTCACGGAGCACCATTGTCGCAGGGACACACACTGCCCAAAAAAATAAAAAATCAAACATAGCAAACGGAAATGATAAGACCACCAGCCTCCAGTCTTGGCAACTTCAGTCTGGACACAGTCCACAGCTTCTAAAGCAGTAAAGCAGGTCTCTAGTAAGCTTCTTACAGCCTGCCTGTCAAGTGAAGTAGCGCTGATGTCTCAATGCAAGCCTGATAACATGGCCCAAGCATCGATCCATCTCAATACTGAATCTAGCGCTAGCACACCTCTCATACAAAGTGAGGCCCTGTGAGAGTGGAACTGTGTGGTGATTTAAACAATACCAAGAAAAAAAATTGTCTTCCAGAAATGGAACAACCGCACAGAGATTTGTGATAGAGGTTTAACAATACAGAGCAACGGCAGAAAAAGTTGCCATGTTCAAATCCCGGGATGATCGAGCAAAGCTGTGGAAAAGATGTACGACAGGGGTTTACTCTAAATGCCAGTGTTCTTTATGGCAACGATGGTGTTATTTTGCCATTTCAGTAAAAGAAAATCCATAAACCCATAACCAACTTTTCTTGAAGACAGGCTGTAAAAACATGAGAGCACCAAACATTTCAAAAAAAGCTATACAGGCATTTTAAAACTCAGCCCTGGTCTGCACCATGTTTAGTTCGATTTATTTTTAAAAGGTACAAAACATTAGCACCAGTTATTGGCTCAAATGGGAGGAATACGAGCGAACACCAGCCTTTAGCATGGCAATGACCCCAAAATATATTTAAAAAAAAATGTATTATAAAAATCAGGCATTTGTTGCATTTTCATTACCAGGAATAACCCTGCCGTCTGTGCTTGGAATGCTAGCCATTTAAATGTTTGCGTGAAATGGCTGATACATACAAGAACCATATTTAAACCATTATGACATCATCCTCTTTACAAAAGTGTATTGGTGATGCAATAAAGCCAAAATATATGCAGTGAAGCTGAAAACAGAACGCATACTAAGATAATTCACATTATAAGACAGTGAAAAAACTCATGGGCAGGACTCCAGTATTGGATATACAAAAAAAAATAAATAAAGAATCTGTTTTTGGGGAATAACTTAATGATGAAATCCAGAGAGATTTGGTCAAGCTGGTTTGGCACTTACCCGTGTAAAAGTTGACCGCTATAATGGATTGTTTTAAAGTAAAAAACAGACCTTATAAGTAAATGTTTGGATATAAAAAGTCAATTAGTTCTTTAAGAAAGATTTCAAATACATTTACATTAGAAATCTGATAAGAGCCCTTTAATGTTTGACCAGCTAGAACTAATTCGTTTGCCACAATTCAAATAAAAACATTCATTGAGGGCTCTCTAAAAAATAAATAAATTAAAGAAAAGGATTTCAACAACCAGCCAATTTTCACCAACCTAACCCGAAATATCATACTCTGATCTCAATTTGCCATAATCCTCTATATTAAATGAATTAAGTTGCATTCTGCCATTCATGCAGCTTGCCATCCGGAGCAGAGTGAAGTCAGGAGGGAGTATGAAGCCTTTGGCACTAAAGACAGTGATAAAACAAATACCTGTACAATACGTATGGACGGTTACTTCTGGGTTTCATTCGTACTGCGGAGGAGCAGAGAACTGACATCACGTCATTGTAAGGACTGAATGTTTCATCTTCAATTAAATGGTAATGCATTGCATATATGACATTGAGGCTGTGGGATTATATGGTGGGACGTACATGTATAATGGGGATTGGATGTTTATGGAAGTTAGTTAAGATATTAATATACTAAGGATTCATCCTCACACATCCTTAACGATTCTAGAGCTGCAAATTAAAATTTAGGAGTATCAAATGATTAAAAGCACCTTTCCTGCTTAAAAATCGATTTTCATCACTAATGCATTTAATTAGACGTAAAACGTCTGCACCACTAAAAAGAGATGTACTGATAGAGTGAATTTCAGAACTCTTGGGTCATATTTTACCCCAAAATCTAATGAAAAAAAGAGGAAAAAAAACTCAATTTATATATTGTTGGTCAAATAAATGATAAAATAATAACTATAATTATTATAATTAATTTATGAATTTATATTTAAGAAAAAGTGGTTCGCTTTTATGATTAAGATTTTTTTTTTTTTGCATTGTGACATTTTCTTCATAAATAATATATAAAACTGCTCATTACTGCAATGAGGTAATATAAAAAAAATATAAAATAATTCGATTTTAAAAAATTGTTTTTATACATCACAGATGTATACATGTATACTGACTTCAAGGTGTGCTGTTTTGTAAACTATAAAAAGCTGCATTTATATATATTTTTTACTGTAACACTTACTGTTTACTGTAATATACTTTTTACTGTATTGCAGTCATGCAAATCAGTATTGAGAAAAATATAAAATTACAAAAACATGAAACATACAGATGCATTATGATAATGTCTAAATTGGGGAAGGGGACTTGTGTAATTGTCCAGAAAATAAATGGAATAAACTAATCGTATTAGTCCCAAAACCAAGCTTCTTTTCCGTCAGGCAAAATACAATTTCTATTTTTTTCTTTTGATTTTGGGGTGAAAATATTAAGTGAGTTTCACCCAATTTGGAATCTGCCTTGAATTCAGCTGAATATTTCTTTCTTTTTTCATGTAGCCACATAAACACAGGCCAAAATATAGCACTTTTGGAAAACCACTCTAATCGGTCTCTATTTTTCTAGCCTTTTAGTCTTTCACACACACTTTCATTACATCTTTCATTCCTTCTCTCCACCAACAACTTTATATACAATATTGGTAAATAGAACATAAATACAACACATAAATTTGCCTATTCACAATTCCACTCATAGCGACTGCGAAAGAAAAAAATCGCTCTGAAATAATACACTCATATAAACTGCTTTATATAAGCTTAGAAAGGCTCTGCGCTCCCGAGAAGTGTTGGGTAAGACCTGAGAGAGAGCGGTCAGTTTGAAACGCCTCCTCTCTTCTGGTTAGCAGTGTAAAAGTGGACACTTCCACAGAGGACGGCAGACACCGAGCACCATCTTTTTGCCCGTAATTGAAGCGGGAACAAGGTCCAGTGGTACAAAAAAAAAAAAAAAAGTTTAACCTTTTCTCATGACCTTTTTTTTTGTCTTTTTTTGTTTTAATAGTGTAAACAGCGCACCAATAGGGTCTTGGTTCCACTTCTCTCATCTATACAAAAGTATAAATATATGCTTTCTCTCAATTTTTCACATATCTAGGACATATAGCGGACAAACAAACAGAGAAAAGCGGTTGTTCCCAAAAGTCACCAGTGTTGCAGTGGCTGTGCTGGTTTTGTTGTTTGCTGGCTCGTATCTGTGTTGACGGGTGTTTGTTTGGTGTGGGCGTTGATGGTCTCTGCATATATAGCATGTAGCACAGTCCTCAGCCACTGGGCCAAAACAACCAAGCGTTTTTGTCCAACTACAGCAGATCCATTTTGGGTCTGTAATGAAGGAGGAGGGGGGATTTCTGGAACGCACACAAAACACACAAGCATTCGTGTGACTGAGAGTCATAGAGCCACTAGAATGGAAACAATTGCACAGGAAGTAAAGTGCATCTATTGATTTTGCAATGGCTGACTTGCTGTTGAATGCACATTACTTGAGATGGAAGAGATGAATATATAATACAGCTCAAGGCAACACAAAGACAGTTTCATATCTTCACGTACAGCATTTGATTATGCATGCACGCAAATTATGCAAATTACTCATGTACTTATAGAAAGTGACATGCACATCAGTACGGCAAACAGGTAGAGTAAACCCAAGCTAATCTATGACAAGCATGCATTCATACAAGTTTTTCATTAAATTACCTTAAATCTCCATCTTGTTACCACAACAAATTTCAAAGTATGGTCCTTGCCCAAGATTTCTTCATTGCATAAGATGTCCAGCTGAAAATAAGCAACACACATATAGCAAACAGGCCCCAAAAACAGAAGAGAAAAGATTAAACAACACTATGCTTTACGTGATCTTGCACGTATGTAAAACTGCCATGCATATTCAAAATATTAGAGAGAGCATTTTTCTTCCGCTCCCTCTTCCTCAGACTCAGTGCTTACACAGGTTTCCAGATGCTATAGGGAACAAGTCAATGTTAGCCAACGAGTCTTAAAGATTAAGTTGATGATTTGTTTTATCTGTTGTAATATTCCTCTTTTTCGATGGATGCAGGAACAATCTGCGATCTCTGACCCAGTTCATTTGCTGGCTTTAATGGGTGTGATGTGCTGAGTTTTCCACCAACTGGCAACCCGGGCTGCCAAAATACTACTGGTTAACTGGCATTACATTTCAAAGCAGTATAACAAATACGTGAACTGAGCATGTTTATCAATGATCTGCTGACATGTGTATGTTTTTTTGCTTTTTACTCATGTGAGTGACATTTTAAATTAAAGTTACAATATAAAAATATTTTAGTAACGGCTACGTAGAACATAATAAGGACATTGCTCAAATGTACAGTTCATCAGCCATTACACAAAAAAATATAAGCAGAGAACGCTGCAACTGACCAATCAGAATAAAGTACTCCTGAGAACCGCATAATCAACTGTGTACAAATGTCTTTCAGGTGGGATTTTATGGCGCTTTACGGAAAAGTGACAGTCCATTGTACACTCGAATCATTCAGTTCCACTTATTATTCAAGCCCAAACAAAAGCCACAAAACCTTTAAATGCACAAGAGCAGCCATAACCGCCCAAAGTATTATGCATATCACAGTATAAGGGAATAGTGCGCAGTGAAACATCAGTGCCAGTGTCTTTGTGTTTTGGCTCGCTGTGAGTCCAATAAGAGCAGCACGACCACAGCAACACCTGCTGGAGGCCATGAGCTCTCGGCACTATTCAGCGTTTAAAGTCATCTAGGATGCGAGCCAGGGATGTGCAGAGACAGAAACATCTGACAGAGAAACAATGAAACTTTTGATGCTTATTAGGATTTAGTTCTTCAAAGATTTTGCTTTCCTCTGGCACTTCAAAGCAGAGCAGCTACACAAACTGCTGCCATTTTGGAGTCATATTTTTTTATCTGGCTCGAAGCGGTATTGTGCTGCTGGCAGCTATAACTCTCGATACTCGTCGAGAACAACAAGCATTTGACAGTATTATTGCGGGGGAAAGTTTCTGACGGATGTGTGCGGTGGAATAGCCCACACATTTCTAATACAAAGGAGGGAAAAAAGGGTGATGGAGCAGCAATAATTAGTCAAGTTTTGTGTTAAATTGTACTATGAGATGTTGGCAGGCTGCGAGATACATGACAGAGAGCAAATGATATTACAGGCTATTATTTGTCTCTGAAAATACGAGGCAAGCTGAAAGCTTTGTGGGAATCGTGACAGCGCGGAGGAGCTTTGAAATGCGCATGGTGACTCACGCAAGAGCCATTGTCACGAAGGGAACGCCGATGCCGGCCGGCGAGGTGGCAAAGGTCTCTAACGAGTTAACTTCAGCAGAGGGAAAAAGAAGATAATGGGTTTTGCTCTTAGCATAAGGGAGCTCCAGGTCTGGCGGATCACATACCTCATTGAAAGATGTCAGGTTTAGCTTCTTCGCGATGAACTTCTTGAGATGGAGAACGGTCGCCTGAGCCGAACAACGAATCCACTTCCGCTTGAGTCCTCTGAGTTTACTGCTGTTACACTCCAGACAGATACTCACCTGAAGAGACAATAGCAAGAGAGACTGTGACTTTGGTGTGTGAGCAAGAAAATTGCATAATTGGCTTTTAGGCTTAAACTAGATATCAGATACCATGTAGAGCCTCACACAATATGAACAGATGTAAAAACTAGAATTGTTTTATGTACTAAACTTGCTGAATGATCCTTCAGTCTCTAATCAAGGCTCTCACAAACTTAGACCTGTATAAAACTTTGCGTCACCAATGATAGCTTTCACTCACATCACCTAGAAACTCTTACTGAAAATGATTTGTCGTCATTTAACAAGCTTAAACTGACTGCAATTTGCAGTGAGAAGCAATTGGAGGTAAATTTCAATAAAATTGATAAGAGTTGTAATTGTATTTAAATTTATACTATATTTATGTGATGTCATCAGTGTTTGGTGACTCAGAAGGGTATTCCAAATGAGCTAATCTGTTAATTGCTTGAACCTCATAGGAAACCTATAAATCTGATTACAGCTTAAATTTTGCATACAGAATCACTGTACAGTAAGATATGGTAAGGTATGGTTAAGGTAACAAAAAAATTAATAAATGCTATTATTTTGAACTTTATAATTAAAAATACTTGAGGGAACAAAGTATCATTTTTTGAGCAAAATATAAAAAAGGTTTTTAACACTGATAAAATTAAAAAATATTTCTCAATCAACAAATCAGTATGAATTGAAAATTCAGCTTTAATAGAAAACCATTACTGTACATTATCATAATATTACTGCATTTTAAACCTCTACCTTGTTAAGCTTAAGAAATGTCTTTCACAAACTTTAACTAATATACCAAGCCCAACTTTTAAAGGCTGCTGTATATCATTAATATCATTTGATTTAAAAAGCTAATTATGTTTGCAATAGAGATTTAAAACAAGAAATATGAGTGTTGTGATTTACAAGTTAAATTTAGGTCCTGACTGACTGTGCAACTTTATGCTACTTTTTCCTTAGGATGTACCACATCTGTTAAAAGCATCTGCTAAATTAAATGTCATCACAAACCTAAGCACAATCCCAGACAGGTCATAAAGTCATGAATAAAACTTAAGCAACATAATTCTTATTAAAAAAAAATGCCTGGCCACCAACACAATTTCCACAACAAAGCCGCAGATGCCAGCGAGAGCTGTGCCATCTTTCAAAACTGAGCTGAGGGTTGAGTCGCCAGTCGACTGCGGTCGCCTCGGGCTGCCCAGCAGGTGCAGTGGCAGAGTGAGGGCTTCAGAGAGTCAAGACACATTAAGGATTTTATGCCTCTCTCTCTCCCCGTCCCTCTGTCCTTCTGTCGATAAGTGACTGAGCAGTGCAGAGTGGCACAGCGGCCCATTTGGACCAGGCCTCTCCAAGAACAGACAGTAATGGAGAAGGATGAGGAGGGGCAGCTGCGCCTGGCGGCTAAATCCTGATCTATTTCAAGGGCAAACGGTGCTGAGGGTTTCTGAGGGCCACGTACAACCACATTCTTTACAAGAACAGTGTGCTGTAAATCGGAGGTTTGCTCAGTTATAGGCAGGTGGGGGTGAGCTCTAATATTAACATGGGCATAATATTAAACACAAGGAAGGAACTTCGCCATTAGCTGCGCCTGTGTGTGTATGTGTGCGTGATTACTGGGTCATTACTGCACGGCCGGGGCTGCTATGCTCACTGCGAACAGTCACACAAACGACTAATAGTGAACTCACTCAACCAATTAAACATTCAGACCACAGAACAACCACATAAGCCACCACCTAATATTCTTCCTTCCTCAAGATGCCACGAGCTGCTGATTATGGTGATTTAAAATCTAATCCTACAAGGATAGATAGTCTGGTTTGTGTGGGGAATCATGCCATTTATCACATTCCCTCCAAGTTATTATAAGCCACTTCCAGAATAAGTTTTAAAAAGTCTGTATTTTACACTTGCAGTACTTTACTTTTACCTCAAAGCTAATCAAGGTATCTTGCACAGAAATCAATTTTATTTTTAAATGCCCATTCTCTCCCAAGCCCTTAGAATTAAATTGGCTCTTTGTAATCTATTTTACAGGCAACTAGAGATCTTGAATGTGAACAAATCCTTCTTATGAGTCATATCTTTTCAACTGGTCCGAATTATACAAATTGGGCTGATTTGGTCCTAGTGGTCCTTCAGAGACTTACTAGAATCATTTGAATATGTCAGACTTACAATGATTTCACTTAACAAGATGCAACATGTGGTGATGATTAGGTGAGGACCAAAAGTCAATGGTACTAAATAAATATCAGTAAATTCCACAGAAAAATAAATCCATTTATATCCTTTGCATTACCCACTTTTGGCACAGGCTGCTTCTTTTTGGCCCCATTCTTTCTCACAAGGTCACATCGGTTGGGTCTGACCAACAAACCCAGAAGTGTTTCACAGCCATCTGAGCATAGCTGAACGAGCACAGTTGAAAATTTCATTCACTTTTTACATTATATATGAGGCTAAAGTGCCTGTCTCAGCTTTACTACAGCAGGCCGTATGAACAGACAATCTGTCCTCGCCCCTTTGGCAAGAAAGCTCATGACCACAGGACATCAGTAACTCTAAAATCTCCATCGATCTCTTGCTCCAACAAACAAGTATGCACCCCTACTTAAGCCATTTACACCATAACGTCTCCAAGCCTCCTCCTTTGTGCTTTCTGCTCTATAAATCTCGCTCACACACACACACACACACAATCTCCACTAGGAAATCTTACATCACAGTGGGGGTTATTTTATGAGTTGCTTTTGCCTGAATCGCGTGTTTTTTTTTGGATCATTGCAAAAAAAAAAAAAAAAAACTGTATACATTTTAATACTGCCAACCACATAAATGTATCCAAGATGGTACATGCAGCATAACACACAAAACACCCCACACTCCACTTGGCATCAGAATCTATATAAGGAAGAGAATCTGTATTCCTAACACAGAAGCAGTGAGTAGACAGCAGCCGCACAACCTTCTGTTATTACATTATTAAGAAGCTCAGAGGAGAGCAGGAAAACAAACTCCACCATATAAGAGTCTTTAATGAAACTACCAACCCTCTAAAACACTGAAATGGCTCTGCATTAATATCTGAACACAGACTGGATATTACAGACAGGAAGGGGCAGAGCATTTGACATATTGACATTTTTCAATGGAATACTAGAGTACTGCACTGACTACTGCAGCTTTTTTTATATTATATATATATATAAGGTAATGCATTATGCAATGATGACAATAAACAAAATTATGTTACACTTGACCACAATGTGTACATTTAATTTAATATGACTCTAAAAAAATGTAAATTAAATCAATACAGAATGGTGCCATTTTAAATTAATGCTTATATTTTAAAATAAATTAAATAAGATATATTTATCTTGTTTTAATATTTCTGCTTTTTATGTTCGTTTGTTTTTTAACGTGGGTGAACATAAGCAATTTTTTGTGCAAAATATGTCTTAAATGAAAAAAAAGTTGACATAATTGGTTCATTCATCACTCTAAAAATAGAAACTATTCATGTTCAGCACAATGCATCCTGGGATTTGCTATTCTGTGCTGGGTCTGCTCTTGTAGACTGGGAAATATGTTGTGCACTGTACACTGCAGAAATAGACTAGTACAGTAGTATTATCTTCCAAACATAGCATTTACACATTCTTACTAACTAGGACACGCTGACAGAATGTGAGGCTCCCTTCTGGGACATTAGTGAGGTCAGATGGGTCCGGGGAAACCTACCTGCTCATCACTGCGATGGTAGTCATTGTCCTCTTCTGCTTTCTCTTCTCCTGCTTCCTTATTGGTTGGATCTTCTGATTTTAGTTCACCTGGTGAGGTAAAATGTAAAAAAATTAATAAAAAAATAAATAACAACAGAAGACATAAGATTCACCTTTTTGTTCACAACCATCTCTCCATAATTTTTCTTATAAAATATTGTAGTACATGCATTTATCTTTCCAGACATCCCCTTGGCATTATAAAACAATCAATGTTTAATCATAATTCATATTAAGACTCTAAGAAATTGTGATTCATTGCTTCTCAGAGCTGGAATTATATTGAGTACAAGTTTGTGACTCTGGGAAGAGTTTCTTCATTACACAGTGAGAAGACATTTATCAAACACACACAAAAAACAATTATCTCAACCTGCTCCCCACGTATTTGCCAGTCTCCAAAAACAAAGTCTGCACTTCATCAATGGAAACATATTAATTTGTGATTCAACCTGCCCGAAGAACACTTCACACCTCAGACAGGCAGACAGCTGTCCACTGATCAGGTCAGAAACTAGGGCTGCATCTCATTACGGTTTTATGGAAGCCTAAAAATACTCTGCTTTATTAATATTGATGAGAGAGATGCAATGTAACCTACACTCCCATTCAAAAGTTTGGGGTCAATAAGGTTTCTAGTAATAAAACCAATACTTTTTAATCAAAATGCATTAATCAACAGTGACGACAAAGATGTTTATAATGTTAAAAATGATTTATATTTTAAACAAATGCTTAACATTTATTAAAGAAATTTGATAAATATATTAATGTTTCTACAAAAGGTATTAGCAGCATAACTATATGCAACATTGATTATAATAAAAATGTTTCTTGAGCATCAAATAGAATTATTTCAGAAGGATCATGTGAAGAAGACCACAGTATTTATGCAATAAAAATTCAATTAAATTTGAAAATGTATTAAAATGAATCAGTGATTTTAACTTGTATTTATATTTTACAATAATATTTTTTTAAACAAAAACAAAAATGTTGAGCATAAATTTTTTTTGGAATTATTTAAAAAATAAAATCTTACTTACATTTGTTTTCTGTGGCTGGTGACAGCAGGCCACAGATGCTGTCAATACAGTTTAAGCTACATCTAACTATGAACATACTCCATTTAAATCCTTAAAACTACATTTTCATTAAAATATAACCAAAACTGGCTAAAGCTGGAGGGAATTTGATAAATCTGACCAGTCCAGTGGAGTGTGGTTGACTCCTTTTATTGAATTTCAAATGAACGACACACACACACACTCTCATGATTTTGTATGAGGGGCTGTCAACATCACTATGACATTGTCATTGCATCACCAGAAATCTCAACCGCAGTAATGGGAAAGGGAAAGATTTCGTGCATCTGGTCGAAATGCAGTCTGGGTTCAGTCGTTCTTAAGCCTCGACTGCTACAGCGATGGCTTCTTCCCAGGACACTCAGAATATCCTTTCCGATAGTTAAAATGTTACTGGGGAAAAAGTTCACGGAGTCTGAGCTAATCTGCAGCAAGCAGACTGTGAAGGAGAGAAAAAGCAGGACTTCCAGGGAAATAAGTTTCGTTAGTGTGTTTAATAGATGGGCCGGCTCTATAAAGCTGTCCGTGGATGAGGTGCACGAGCTCAGGTAGCAATTTTACCATGCTTTCCAGAAGGATGATTTCTTTTTCAAGCTCGGCAACAGTCTGGTTAATATCCACTGTGATGGGATTTGAGAAGCACCGTCAGCTACCCTACCATGGCAGATTCAGAGAACGCCTCTCAAAAATCACCCTTATAAAAGCACACCTGTGACACCCAGGTCAGAAAAGCATTTTCAGTGCTCATAACACTCCAAAATAAGGCTGCCAAGATTATTTGTGGCAGGTAATGCAATAATGCAGTTGGTTATGTCATTATTTCAGCGCATGCTTCTCCTCTTGGTTCAGTTTGATGGCTCTGTGGTGTGCTTGAGAAATGAAGACTTCAAACGAAGATTTATTAAAAAAAAGGGAAAAAACAGGTCTATTAAAACTAGCTGAGACAATGTGGAACAAGAGACCACTTACGTCTGAGCCTTATTTACTACAATGTGTGAATCCAGCCATTACGACTGCTGACTCAACCTGCCCGAGGGCCAGTATTTGCACAGACTTTATCACTGAACATGCTGCTGAAAGATGAAAAGAGCAAGATACTGCCTGGGTTTAGATTACCGTTTCCTCAAACACAAGGTAAGGGCCTGTTTACCAACAAATAAACCAAAATAATGTGCTTGTTTAGAGTCGAGACTCTAGAGGCTTTCGAACATTCTTTCCTTATGCTTCAGCTCCTTTATACTATTATAATAAAAGAACAATACTGGGCAACATATGACATTATGTTTTCTGCAAACAAAAGTTAAGCTGTAATGTGAAAATTAAAGCATGTTTTTAAACCAATTTTCTACACTGTAAAAATAAGGTTTACTTTAATGTTTTAATATAAATATTATAACAATTTTAAAACATATTTCTGTCTTAATACATTTAAGATTTCATTTATTGTAATGAAAAGTGGAATTTTCATCAGTCTTCAGTTCAGCTTTGCTGTTTACACAGCATTAATTTGAAAATCTCTTCATTCTGATTATTAAATATTCATAGATTAAAAAATATATATATATATAAAATTTTAAAAAATATAAAATTATTTTTTATTATTATTGTAATGTTATTTTTTTTTACTGCCCCCAAACCTTTGAAGTGCATTGTTTACATTGCTTTGTATATTAGGTCTACAAATTTAAGCTGTAAAAATTCTCCATTTCTGTTATTAAAAAAAATAAAAATAAAAAAAAAACACACAGATTACAAAATCCTTTCAAAAGTGAATCTGTACGCATTGCACTAATGCAGAGTGAGGGGAAAATATCCTTCACTATCACTAAAAAAAAAAAAAAAAATTCTTCAATATGTTTCGTGTTCATGCAAATTATAATCTCTTTCATTTTTGGTGGAAAGAGTGGTGAAATGTCACAAAGACATGTTTTTGAAAAAATGTAAAGATGTTTAAAAGGCACACTGTCCCACTTCCTCTGTGACTGAAGATGGACTGTACCACCTACAACAGCTGGGACGTACCATTGCGCTGGGAGTCCAGGTGGGTTTTCATGTTACACAGCTCTCCTTTGATGTCTCCAGGCACCTCCATGCCTAACTTCTGATAAAATTCTCTCTGTTTCTTCATCTCCGCTGCACACAAGAAAGCAAAGAGGAAAATTAAAGCATTAGCGTTTAAATCTTACACATCATTAGCTGCTTCATAAAATATGCTTTACATAAGAAAAATATAACAAGATAATTAGGGTATTGATGAATCTTATTTTTTATTTTTAGGGATTGTATTTGTAAAACATTAAACAAAAAAAAAGCAAACCTTCTTGCAGTCCTGGCACCAACTTATAGACAATATCTTGCATTGTTCGGTCATGGCTGAGGGAAAGGGAGAAATGAAAAAAAGAATATAATTTATTCAAACACTATGCATTATTACACCAAAAAAACACAGCTGAAGGACAAGAAAGAAATGCACAAAAAAAATGAAATTTGCATTCAGCCGGCACGTTCCCTTATAACTATGATTGTTAATTAGCATATAGTGTAGTTCTTCCTCCTCTCTAATTCTCCTGTGACTGGCGGTTCCCAGGGCTCGGAGGTAAAACCTATTAGGCGTGTGTTGACATGTTCATCTCGGTGGTGCCTCTGGTATGGCTGCCCGCCTCAGAGAACATGTTACCATGCCACAAAACCCATGAGTGCCGGTTCCAAGCAGCCAGCAGCCAAAACAGCCAGCTGCTTTGAGATTCCAAGCTTTTGTTGTGTAGCTTATACTTTCTGGGAGACTGTACATGAACTCTGAAAAAATGTGATACTTTACAGGCATTTAACTTATTTAAACCTCATGAAAATCGTCAAGAATTTGCCTAAAACAATGTCTTTCTAAACCCTTGAGACCTTTGAAAATATTTAAATTTGTGTTCAAAAGATGAACAATGAAATCCAAGAGCTTTCTGACCCTGCATAGACAGTATCACAACCGACACATTCAAGTCACCGAATGTGTGAACATGTGTCAGACACAAAAACAGAAGAAATTGCTTTTTTTATTTCTTTGTGCACAAAAAGCATGCTCGTAGCTAACATGAGGGCAAGTAATTAAGGACATATTTAAATTTTGGGGTGAACTATCCCTATAAAGAAATGTGTCTGCAGTATGACATTTTCATGAAAATTGCAGACATTAAATCCTTAATCTCAGCAGTTATTACTCAGCTTTCAGGGTCACATGATCCTTCAGAAATCATTATAATATGCTGATTTGGTGCTCAAGAAACATTTCTCATTATTATCAATGTTAAAAAAAGCTGTGCTGCTTTTAATGTTTTTAAGGATTCTTTGATGAGAAGCAAGCATAATTAAAACAGTAAAATGAATTATTGATGTGATATTAATAATGTAATGTCACAACGCAAACAAAAAAAAAAAAATTACTATATGAGCCCTTGTGGTAGGTCGGTTCCTCTTAATAGCACATAATGACTCAGACCAGTTGGAAACTGATCTTAGATATGCCCTCGTGCCACTTTGAGAATACAAGCCACATTCTGTGTCAGAGTCCAGCTCGCTGTTAGCTGATCTGCTCCCTGAGGGCACAATGAGAGAGAGAGAGAGACAGAGAGAGATCACTACTGTGAGGCAGCGGAGCACCTGTGTCCCTGGTGCACAGCCTGAACCACCACCTGTTCCCAAATCCCAGCAGCCTGGCGGGGAAGGTAGAGGTCCAATTAGCCGCCACCGAGCCTCCACAGAGGGGGCCGGAAGGCCTGGTGGTTAGGGGGGGGACTGGCATTTAGCTAACTGATCAACAAAAGCTCCGTTTTGTGTGTGTGGGTGTATATTTGTGCAAGTGTTTGAGAGAGAGAGAGCTAAGGTTCAATGAGCTGCCACTGTTAATACAGACAAATCCAGTTTTCATTCACGATCAAACAGTATGCCTCGTAAACACCGGGGTGTTAAACTAAGGTCAGATTAATCATGCGGAGAGGGAGGCGAGCTGGTTTGATGGCGTACAACGTAATGTAACTGACCCCGAACTCTTATATTGTCTCTTCCTCTCGCATCCCACATGGCTTTCATCTACCAGTAAGGCTGGGGCGACTCTTTTCTGCCCCATTCAGAAGGAAACACTGGGACTGTGGTGAATATTTAATGTGTTTGAAAATTGTTTCTCATCAGCGAGCAACTGCAAGCTTCGTTGCAGCTAAATGACAATTATGAAAGAGCTGGCATCCGGCCCAGCGCACAAGTGGATCCATCAGACACAGAGGCACTGATGCTCAGGGGGCAGATGGATGCCACACCCCGACCGTTTACACACACCTACACACTGAGCACATCTGCGCGTGTCTCTCAGCAGCGCTTTCTGCTCACTGCATAAAGAGGTGAAGGCCTTTTCCTGTTGAAACAGGCTTGTTTGGTCAACTCTTAGGAGTACACATGCATACAGATGACCTCAAAGCTTAAATACGCTATTAACAGACATGGGCTACGAGTCACGTAAGGAGGATTACTTCACTTCCGGAATAAACATTTTTTATGCTTGCACTAGATTGAATTTATGCATTATGTAGTCACGTTGAAAAGGTCCCATGTGGTGTAGAGGGAAGTCGACCCAAAGTTTACAAAGTGAACATGCAAAGAAAGAAAAAAAAAACCTAATTATTTTGAAGTTAAAGGTTTAATTTGAAAAAATTTATTAATTAGTGTTCCGAAGATGAACAACACAGATGAGTTATGATAGAATTCTCATTATTGGGTCCGCAGTGTAATATTACTTTCATTAAACTTAAGAACATTAAATCTTGAATCTCAGTAGTCATTACTCCAGTCTTCATGGTCACAGAAATCCAAAAGGAAAGACTATCATTCATTCTGAGCATAGCGCTCAGATTTGATCAAAAATCTTAATTTGTGTTCCAAAGATGAATGAAAGTCTTTCCTGTGTGCTCCAACTGCAAAATCATCCGATTGTGACCATTTTTTGTAAGTGGCGTTTGACTTTCTTTGCATGTTCGCTTTGTAAACTCTGGGTCAGTACTTCCCCCGACATCACATGTGACCTACATAAAGCCTAAAGTCAAGCTAGTTCAAGACGAGCATTTGTGGGTGAACAGTTTATACATTTTGACTTTTTTATTTGTGCAACATTTCACACTTATTCCTTGGCTTGGAGCGTGTAGAGCCCTTTGTAGCTCCACTTAAACTGCGATTTAAACATTCATCCAGTTGGGTTCAATTGACCCCAATATATGGACAAAATCCTGGAATGTTTTCCTCAAAAACCTACATTTCATTTCAACTGAGAAAAAGGAAGAATGACAGGATCACAAATCACTTAGTAGAAGTCCAATTAAGTAAAAACTCATCAACAACAGATTCTTCAAGACTTCTATTTGATTAGCCTACATAAGACGTTATAACTTCTTCACATGAGACACTGTTTGAAGGTTTAGAGTTATTGAGATTTTTACAATCAGTGCATTTTAAAGTATTTTTAACCACAGTGTTCCCATTTGTGCATTTTCCATGATGTGCCCTCTTCAAAATTGCATCACATGCTTAACCTTCTTATGCATAGCGCTCCTAGAGGTCACTTCCTCTCAAACCAGAAAAATAAGGTGCAAAATTCTGCACTGTTATGATAAATAAACACCCTGCAGTTTTAATCATGACTTTCCATGTGGCAGTTCTACCCTGATTCTCAGTGTGGATTTGTAGTAAACCTGAAGCCGATGGTTTAGCACAACTGCTGCCCTCAAAATGACATCATACGGAGCGATTCAGCTCCAGAAGTGCGTAAAACTTTCAGGTCACATCAGCAGATGTTTTCACCGGGATGAGTGTGCTGGAGAGGAACGCTCCACCCTGGACATCAATAATTCACCCTCCGAAAAAGACAGCTGGAGGTACCACGTTGCCTTCAAATGCCCATGTGGCTGCATGACACGCAACTAACACGCACAGAAACCAGCAGTTAAAGACTTCGCTATTCACCGGTGTGCCTTGATGGACCCCTACTGGGCAGCTCTGGGGTTTACATTGATTGAGACGTGTTTGTCTACTGCGGTACACTCTTACCCGATGTACTGCAGTGGATGGCTCTGATGAATGACAATCCGACATGTGGGACACGTGTTGTTTTCTTCTAGATACTTCACCAAACAACTCCTGCAGACTACATATAAAACACACACACAATGTATACACCTTTAGTGAGTTGATTCATTCGGTGGACATCACATTATACGTCACAATGAGAATTCTATCGATTACCAAAAGACACAAATGTCACCTTAATGCAAATTTGTTAAAATGACACAGCAAAAGGTAAAACATTTAACTAATAATCCTTCTAGTTTTATGAGTCAAACTACTAAAGTTTCATGATCTGTGACACAATGACTCCCTCTAGTGGTCAATTTAAACACTAGCTTAACATGCAATACTTAATCTGAAACCACATAACATTTTAAAAAGGAGATTCGGAGTCAGATCATTTTAATAAATCGGTCGATCTGGTTTGCAAAAATTGTCCTAAATGATTTAGTTGAATGTGAAATATTCTGATTTATCAACGAATCATTGGGACCTGGGTTTGTGAACTAGAAAAGATTAGACTCCAGCGAGCTATTTGTTAAAATCTCCACGTCTCATCTGAATGTGTCACTGAGAGCCAGGTTAAATAATGGCTTCAATACATGGAAGTTTGGGTCTGTTTATCACAAACTTATCATTTGGTTTCAAAAGAACTGGAATATAGTCATTTGGACCACTTTTATGATACATTTTAGGTTCATTTCATGTCACTTTGTGATCTTTATAATGACTAGAGTGGCCAGGACATTCTTTATAATTTACTATTTAAGGTCCCTACAAATAAACCTCTGGTTTTACAGACAATGCCTTTGTTTTATTACAAGATGCACATTAAAAATAATAATTTTCTAATTGATCTATGGCAAAACATCAAACATCAAAAAGTCTAAAAAGTAAATAAATGATTATTTAACATTTACATTTTTTTTTAGGTAAAAGCACCACTTATGCACACAATAATATCTGTAGGCAATACGGATTCAAATGACTAGATATTGGTATAGAAATTAAACTTACAGGTGTGTAAGCACTCAGTGACCGTGGTGGCGTCGATCAGGTACCCCTCACACAGACGACAGGTGATGTGGGCGTTGATGTCCCACAGTTTAATCTTCCTGGTTAACATCTCGGGGTTCTGGATGAAAAAGAAAGGCAGGAAAAAGAGTTTAGCATATTTCACAACACACAAACCCTCAAGGCTGAAGGAGAAAGGGTCTGGAGGGCGATTTTAAAGGTCACTAGGGTCAACCTAGGTTGCCTTCATCCATTAAATAACAAAGGTCAAAAATAAGCGTTAGTTCATTTTCATGTTGAAAATGTAGTTTTTATTTTTTTTATCTGGCTAAATCCTAGTTCCAATTTAAAAGACAATGCTGTTTGTTTAGGGTCGTCCCATGTGAAGCAGCCAGACAGACTATATTGACCAGACAATGTGATCCACTGAAGTACAACCCACGTCAGGACACATCCTGCTCATATTCAATACAGAAAAAACACCTTCACCATTCCAGCGGCCCACTGGAAAGAAAATAATTAGATCTGTTGCTTCAATATTTGTGATTCAGCTTTCAAGAAATTAGTTTTAGAACCAAGTGGGAATTTGTACAATATCATCCATTAAAAATAAATGATCGTCCGAAACCCCTGTTTTAATAACAATATCAAAATAAATTCATATTAGTAGAAATACTAAACACCACACGAATTTTCACATTAAAAGTCAGCATACTCTATTTACACAACATACACCGTCTCATTGCGCATTGTTTCTCACTGCATGCAATTCCAGGTTTATAAGTGTCCAAGTAGCATTTTTTTTTATTACAAATTTGTACAAATACAAAACTCTGAACGTTATCTGCGCATTAGAGCCGACTCGAACTGAAGTAACAGCAGGACAGTGTGTAGCAGACGAAAGAGAATCACTAAAAGCACCACAAACTTGTTTCCATCCACCTATTTTTACGTACATTTTGGAATAATGCCAAATATATGCCCATCAAGTCATGTGACTTTGTATAATAGGACTGGAATTACTTGACTAACCAGAGGACCGATGTCATTACACAGCATCTGATATGTTGTTTTGGTTGTTTGGAAATGCCTGACCAAAGTTCCGTCATCAAAATATTTTTTTGCATAATTATCTTACACAACTGTTTTACCAAGCAGCAGCAGACATCCTCCTCCGAAAGCAATGACGGCATTTATTGTTTAAAAAAAATTAGCGTATTAAGTGGTCTCTCATCCATTTCTTAGTGATATTTAGTGCAAGTGTATCAGCAAGCAAAGATTTTGTCCATTTTGTGCACAAGTTAAATTTGAATCTTTGTATGGAAACATAGCTAATGAGGCTAAATGTGTCAGTAAGGCATAACCACAGGTATTTCATGCTATGGCACTTCCTCATAAAAGATTTTCAAACCTCAGTCATGAATTCAGCCACCAGCAAATTGCAATAACATAATCAGTGTAGTGCAGTGTCAAATGAGGACAGAGAACTGCCATGGGCTGCAGTGAATATTACACTCACATTAGTGGGCTTCAATAAAAGTTGGAGCTTCAAAGCCATTCATTTACCCATGAGTCTAAATGCATTATTCGGAGGGGGAAAAAGTTGAATCCAAGTATTAAGAACAAATTACACAAGGATCGTGGATTACACATGGCTATCAGATGTTAGTTAATAACTCGCTTAGGCAATAAGACAAATTTTTACATGGTTTGAGCGCTGCACTTTTTGGATTAAACAAACACAAATGAAGTTTATGAGCTCCGGCAGAGGAGATGATTATCAGTGAATAAAGCCATACATTTTAGAATAAAATAATATGACTTTTAAATATAACATATGATGAGTCATATGTATTACTATTACTGGAATATTGGAAGTAGAATAAACTACCATTTACTTTTGTTGTAAATAAAAAGCTTATACATTCTGACAACACATACATTCCTGGACCACAAAAACAGTCATAAGTGTACATTTTTCAAAATGATATTTACACATCATCTGAAAGCTGAATAAATAATATTTTCATCGATGTATGGTTTGGTACGATAGGACAATATTTGGCCCAAGAACTATTTAAAATTTGGAATCTGAGGGTGCCAAAAAATCTAAATACTAAAATTAATAAATACTAAATTGTCCAAATTAAGTTCTTAGTGAAGATCTTAGTGTTGTGTTTGACACTGTTGATCATAACATACTACTAGACAAATTGAAAAACTGGGTCAAGTTTTTGGGATGGTAATGGTTCAGGTTGTACTTAGAAGGGAGAGGTTATTATGGAAATATAAGTCTAAGTTGACATCCATGACATACGGAGTCCCACAAGGATCAATTCTTGCACCGCTCCCGTTTAGCCTGTATGTGCTCCCACTAAGTCAAATAATGAAAAAAGAACCAAATGTCCCATCACAGCTATGCTGATGCTACCCAGATTTACCTAGCCTTATCTCCAGATGACTACAGCCCCATTGACTCATTGAAGAAATTACCAGCTGGATGTGTAAAAACTTTCTTCAGATAAACAAAGAGAACACTATTAGAGTAATTGCATTTGGAAACAAAGATGCTCTCCAGGCGAATGCATAACTTGACTCTTGTCTTCATCTTCTTCTGCTTATGCGGGGCGGGTCGCGGGGGCAGCAGTCTAAGCAGGGACACCCAAACTTCCCTCTCCACAGACACTTCCTCCAGCTCTCCCGGGGAATACTGAGGCGTTCCCAGGCCAGCCGAGAGACATTGTCCCTCCAGCGTGTCCTAGGTCTTCCCTGGGGCCTCTTCCCGGAGGGACATGCCCGAAACAACCTGCCCAGCCTCCTGAACTGGTCACTCTCGATGTGGAGGAGCAGCGGATCTACTCAGAGCTCCTCCCGAGTGGCCGAACTCCTCACCCTATCTCTAAGGAAGCGCCCAGCCACCCTGTGGAGGAAACTCCTTTCAGCCACCTGTATCCGGGATCTCGTTCTTTCGGTCATGACCTAAAGCTCATAGATGAGACAACGAACGTAGATCGACTGGTAAATCGAGATTTTCGCCTTGCAGCTCAGCTCCTTCTTCACCACAACAGACCGGTACATCGACCGCATTACTGCAGGAGCTGCCACATCTGTCGATCTCTCGCTCCGTCCTTTCCTCACTTGTGAACAAGACCCCAAGATACTTAAACCCCTTCACCTGAGGCAGGAACTCCCCACCAACCTGAAGGGGGCAGGCCATTATTTTCCTGCTGAGAATCATGGCCTCAGATTTGGAGGTGCTGATTCCCATCCCAGCCGCTTCACACTCAGCTGCAAACCGCCCCAGTGCCCGCTGTAGATCCTGGTTTAAAGAAGCCAACAGAACAACATCATCCGCAAAAAGGAGAGAAACCGGACCCCCTCCAGCTCCTGACTGTGCCTAGAAATTCTGTCCATAAAAGTAAAGAACAGGACCGGTGACAAAGGGCAGCCCTGCCGGAGTCCAACACGCACTGGGAACAAGTCTGACTTACTGCCGGCAATGCCAACCAAGCTCCTGCTCGGGTCATACAGGGACCAGGGACTCTAGGAGTCAAACAACTAAAAATCAAGTCAAGAATCTTGGTATGACTGTGGAGACAGATCTTAGTTTTAGTAGTCATGTCAAAGCAGTAACTAGATCAGCATACTATAATCTAAAAAAACATGGCAAGAATTAGAAGCTTTGATTCAAGTCGAGACTTCGCGAAACTTGTTCATGCCTTTATAACCAGCAGGGTGTATTATTGTAATGATCTCCTCACTAGCCTTCCCAAGAAGACCATTAGACTGCATATACTGAATGAGCTCTGTGCTATTTTTTACTAACTGTTTTATTCTCTATACGTATCATTAGTATCAGAAAAAAATAGATTTTAACTGTGTCGGACGCGGGCTGGGCTCGGACAGACAAATGCGGCCTGATACGCACTCTAATATATACATATTATATAAAATTTAGTTTTAATATATTTACACAAGGTAATTTAAAAAATATCTTAGCATAAAAGAAAAATCATATTATATATATCCCTCAGTTACCATCTTGTCAAGCGGACACCTGCATCTCTGTATCTATCCATAAAATTACTATCCATCTATCCATAATTATTTCCAATGAAAGTGTCAAATAAGAAGTGAAACAGATCAAGTACAGCTTACAGGTAAACAAAGTCCAAAACACCTATGTTAGTGGAGTTTGATGTGAGAGGATAACAGGGGATACACTTTTACTATGTGTATTACCAATTATGTTATTTCGATCAGAAGCATCAGTTTTAAGGCAAAACATCTTAATAATGGACGTTTATTACATACGCAGCTTGTGACTTCACAAGACCTCAGTTGACGGACTAGAGTCATGTAAATGACATGTGGATTACTTTAATGTTTATCAGCTGTTTGCACTCTCTTTCTGACGGCACCCATTCACTGTAGAGAATCCACAGATGAGGACGTAATGTTACAAATCTTTATTCATTTCGGATGGCCCGAGGGTAAGTACATTTTCAGCGAATGTTATCTTTTTAAAACTTTTCCTTCTAAGTGAGATTAAACATTGTGCAGCACAAAAGGACGGGATTCACTTACCCCTAATGCCGCCATGTGTCTACTGCTGAGGGTCTGGCAGCCGGGCTTCTTCTGCAAGACACAGGGTGGTGTTAACTCTGCATCCTGTGCTCCACTTCACACAGCTGCAAAAAAACACACACAGGAATTTATTTATTTACGCACATTTATACACAAAATGATTGCAAGGAAATAGACAATTTTCCCCTTTGCCTTTTCAGAATGTTTTCAGTAAATAATATTTTCAGTCGCCACCCCCTCACCCCCAAGTCTTTCCTACAACTGTACTATGGAGTACAATGCAAAATGTGCAGAAAATGTATCCAGCGCCTTTAAGATACAAACCAGACATGCATGATTATGTCAGTGGCTAATAATAAATAGTTAATTTATAACTGAGGATTTTTATATAAATTATTATTGATTATTACAATATAATTTAAATGTTACTGATATGAATTAGGATGGACTCAAGCTGGCCTGCTTGAGTCCAGACAGAGAGGCTCCCAGTCTGGGAGTTTCTCTGTTCGCTAGCCTGTGAAATTAGTGCACTTAAGCCAAAAGACATGAATGTAGGTCATCTAAGGATATGAGTAAGTGTGCATCATCAGAATCACAGCAGAATCAACAGGTGAACATGTTAGAGAGTAAGATTCAACTAACATTTACAACTAACATTTTTCAATATCCAAGCCATTCCCAACGGATCAAGGCTTGGCCCACATTTTTTCAATGAATATCCTATTTCACTCAGAAATACATTGCTTTATGAAAGTAAAAATGGCTGTGAACACTTCAATAATTCTCTTTGTTAACTCACAATCTAGGTTTCCCAAATTCCAGTTTATGAACTAAACTTCCTGAACAAATCAACTGCAATTTAATCTACCATTGCTGAGGGCGCCACTTTACTTTGTTGTGGTAGTATAGTGACATAAAAGAAAACAGATCTCTTTACAATACAGGAAGCGGTGCCTATCACAGCCTGCAGACTGGAGCCATGCGAATCTCAGTGGGTTTTAAAATAACATGACCAATAGTTAGATCATTGCCACAGAGTGTGTCCAACATTTGCTTCCAACTTCTGAAGAATCAAATTGACATTGGTGCAAATTGAATCAGTTGTTAGTTTGCATTTGGAGCAAAACTATCATGCTAGAGGTTGTACAGGAACCGAGCCATGACTGGAAACTATCGGATCACAAACCGCATATACACACACTGTACATTGTGAAAACTCTATTGAGACTTTGACCAGATGGTATGTTTTGTCATGTTCTTATCATTAAACCGACTATCATCATCACTGTACACAGACAACAAAACCAAACATGTGTTATCATGACAAACTAGAATTCAAGATAAGAAATTTCAGTGAATTTCAAGTCAAGATTCAATTGTAATAATGCATCATAAAATTGTTTTTTTTAAATAAATAAATATTACACCCACTCTCTTTATTCAATACACTCATAATCACAGGACTTTAAACATCAATTTAGAAAAAATTAATCTAAATCAACTTTTTTGACACCTAATTTTACACTAACTTTGCATGTAAATTTTAAGAAAAATACAGTACAGTTTCCTTTTTTTTTTTTTTTTTAATGGCTATCTTGGTCAGAAATGAGTGAATGTGAATGCTCTCCACACGTTGTATATGTTTATCAAGTACTTTCACTTTAAATGAGCCAATACCTAGCCTCAAGCCACTGAGAAGTACCGGTACTTCCATAGAAACCTATACAAAGCAGCCAGAAAGAAACACTAATTTTAAAGAAAAGTGTCAGATATACTTAAAGGCTTTTGCATATATATATATATTATATTATATTATATATTTATATATATATTTCACAAAACCCACGGTTCGGTTTGTATCACGGTTTGGTTTGTATTACGGTTTTCAGTTCTGTATGGTTCTTGTTATTTTTTCTTTTAACCTTTAACACTGCAAAAATGTACTTCAGCATATGATATATAGCTTAATTATCCACAATTTAGAATACAGTATTAAAAAAGTTATCATGTAATTAAAAAATATCATGTAATCATTCATAAAATGAATTGGATGTGTGTTGCACAATACTTGCTTACAGTCGCAGTTCTATCTATTGTTTATTTCCGCATAGGTAACGTAATAGAGTGCGGAGTGCGGTTAATGACACATGCACTCTTTTGTGTGGAAAGCCCGCTTTTATTAAGCAACTGTAGAAAGGCGTTCGAAAATGTCAACAGATGAGAGCATCAGCGCGCACAGGGGAAAAAAGCGCTGTTATAACACAGACGCACATTCACGCTGATGTGACCGAGCCCGATCCGATCCAGAGCATCCTTTCTAAATATCTGTCCAAACCTCAGGCCGGGTATCCATCCTCTAATAGGTAACATGAAATCCAAAATGTTCCCACACACCAGATTTATACGACGCTGGCGCATCCTCCAACTCTGCCTTACTTTTCTCTCCCACTTACCATTTCTACACGTACAGTATTGTGACCTGCAGCACTCACTCCACACCGTAGACACTTCAATTCTTTCGCGCCAAAGGGAAACACACTGACGTTACATACGGGCCACGAGGCTACATTGCGCATGTCATGAACCGTCGAACCGTGCGACGCATGCACCGAACCAAGACAAGCATACCGAACGTTTTTTTTTTTTTTATGAACCGTGCCACCCCTAATATTTAAACATTTTAGTTTATATGCATGTAGTGTGAAATTTTAAACTATTCGTTTAACTTATCTCAGAAAAATTAACATGCAAAGTTATTGTTTATTCAGAAAGTATTCTCAGGGGGTACTTTCTTTACTTATTTTTTTGATAATGAAAATTTGAATGCCATATTTCCAATGTGGTTTCAGTATATTTATGTGGACTTTTTAAGATTTTGTGAACATAACAATTCATGTCGCAGGCAATGGCTTAGTGTTTATGATATTTATTTAAATCTATTTTAGATGGTGGGCCTGGACGCTCATTAAAGTCTTGTCTCCAGAGGAGATGGTGCAGATCAGGGCTAAAGTGGCCACATTAGAGTGTCTAAAGGGGCAGAGAGCAGATCTCGGCCTGCAGAGAGTCTGGGAGGGGAACTACCTGGTTAGTTTTTAAAACCATCTGGCTTAAAATAAATGATAAAACATTTAGCTTACATTGTTTAACACAACTTTTTTTCTGTTCTTAGAAAAAGGACAGTCCTGGGACAGCATCTTCCTTTGCTCTTGTTTCCAGTGATCTGCAGAGGAAAGACAAGTTCATGAGAGTCCTCTTCTCCTGCAATGTCCGCAAAGTATGTCCTGCATTGTATTTGGTTGAGTCCTTTCTTACTGACAGTTATGTGACAGTTACATGAATCATTGCTGCAATATCAGATGTTTGCATAGCTTGTAATATTAACCTCTGCAATATTATTGTCTCAACAGATCAATCGCTTCAATAAAGCAGAGGATCGAGCATTGCTCATCACTGATCGCCACCTCTACAAAATGGACCCCATCAAGCAGTACAAGCCCATGAAAAGCATCCCACTCTATAATGTAAATATCTACTTGAATTTATATATACCATGCATTCACACAGCAGAAAATAATTGTCAGTCATATTTGAAGTGCAAATGCAGTTTGGTGTTTAAAGAAAGTTACTATCTTATTCTTCAATTCCAGAAATCACAACTAAATTTTAAGATCGGATGTAATCAAGAATTTATTTGGTGATTATTCAGACTGTAGTATTGTAATTTTTGTTATTTTCCTCATTGTTAAATCAAACTACATTCTATTTTAAAAATGTCTATTTTAATCTGTAACCCTGATACATTTCATCCTGGTAGAACATCTAGTCTTTTCATTCATGGTCACTTTACAAAGCATGGCTTAACACTACATCTATTTCCATTTTGGTTGAAATGGCTCATATATTTTTTGTAACTTTCCACTCGTGCATTACGATAAAGTAATCCTTTACTGTTACATTTGATTAAAATATTTTACGACTGCAGCATTGAAGAAACAATGCCTTTCACAAAAAATATCTTTTTTTAAACTGCTTGAAGGTTGTTTTTATATAAACAATTAAGGTAACACTTTAGTATAGGGACAGATTCTAACTATTAACTAGTTGCTTATTAGCTTGCCTATTGTTAACATATTGATTGTTTATTAGTACTTATAAAGCACATATTCTACATCCCTAATCCCACTCAATACCTAAACTTAACAACTACCTTATTAACTATTAATAAGCAGTAATTAGGAGTTTGTTAAGGCAAAAGTCCTAGTTAATATTTAGTTCATAGTGAGAACTGGACCTTAAACATTAAGGGGCAGTTTTCCAAACAGGGTTTAAGACTAGTCCTAGATTAAAATAAATGTTAAGAGCTGTCTAAACTGGAAAAAGCTTGCACTGAGATATCTTAAAATACATTATTGTCATTGTTTGATCTTAAAATGCTCACAGATAATGCATTTTTGTAGTACATGTTTTTTTCTGTATATGTTCTGAATTTATTAATTTACCAATCCAGTAACATATCTCCTATAAGAGCTAAACGAGCAAGTAACTGTATGGTGCAGTCATTGCTACTTTATAACCGTGCTTGTGCAGCATGGAGCTAAAATCTCAGAGGTGTTTAGGGTTGAATTTATGTCCTGGTGTGAAATGGGACTGGGAATTTCCTTGATGCACAAATTGCTCTGATATTTTAAAAAAGTTTCACTACAACTGTGTGTGTGTGTGTACTAGTATAGTTTACGAGGACATAAATGTGTATAATGACATGGGTAATACAACAAAAAACATGGTTTATGCATACACTTCCTGTGTCCACATAAAAAATACAAAACTGTTTTATGAAATGGTTTTTTGGGGGTTTTATTGGGCTTAGTTTTTGTTTTGTTAACATAACATGGTTTATAATATGGTTTTGTATAAGTATCATGGTATATATTACAGCCTTAAACATTCCACTATATACTATATGCTACTGCCACAGTTGCATATAAGAAACAAAATTTACAGCACTTGTAAAAATTGCCAGACCTTTACCATGCAGTGTTCTGCGGATAGTGTTTGTAATGTATTAATATTATTTATGGGTTCTGACATGTATTACCTACAAGCAGCCACAGCCAGACTGTTACCATAGAAACCAGCTCTTTATATGGCATTGTCTCTCTTTCTCTCTCTTATTTTCAGCACCTGTTAAAGGTCTTGTGTTTCACCTATTGTTGTTCATAGGTTACAGGATAGGGCAGATTTATTTGTTAGTTTTTCTTTGTTTTATTACAAACATTTGTGCACAGTTTGTGGCGGCATGTCTTTGGTACTGCATAGATTTACATGATACCACATATCCATGTATTCTGTTCTTGTAACTAATTTCTGTATGAATTTATAAAAAGAAATGTGCCTTTTGATGCATGCCAGAGTAATACGCAGTGACAACAATATGTAAGCCACTGATTCCTCTAAAAAGTAAAACACTATATTTTTTCAGTATCACTTAAGATCAGGAAGTACAACAAAAAATCCATTTTTGATTAGACTGAGGAAAAGGCCATCAGGCCAGCAGTGCTGAGCATTAATTTCCCAACTAGCGCTGCGGCTGTACTAGAAATGCCATTGGTTACATGTTAATTAGCTTAACGACAGGCTTAGCTTAATAACTTTAATGCTATTGTTCAGGCTGTGTTGCCTCATTTTTATAAGGACGATATAAGACCCTATTTGTTTAATTAACTGAGCGTTTGTGTAGTTCATGTCTGCTGAAATGAAGGGGCAATTTACTCTCGCTCTCTCTCTTCATCTTTCCCTGCAGTTTGTAAAATTTTCCAAGACTGCATCTTTAATGGAAATGAGTTTTAGCTGTGCTAATCAACCTTTCCTCCTCTGCATTTAATTGTGATTACTGTGCGGTTCATTCATGATTAGTAGGAAAATACCATGTCTATTCATTAAAAATAGCAGCATTTATGCAAAGTGCGGTTATACTAAACACTGTTCAATTTTACTGATGAATTCATTCAGTTTACCGACTTCTGTATACTGTATATACATGAAAATATACAGTTACAGTATATATGCAAATAGTTTAAAAGGTTTGTTGCAAAAATGCAGTCTCTTGTTCTGTTTAAACCTTCTCATCATTCAAAAGGTCGTCCATTGAGAGCAACACTTCATATTTTGGCAAATGCATCTCCTTCAGTATTGGTCTGTGGAGAATTCCAGTGCTTAATTGAAAGATATTAGCCATGAAAATGGTCAGATTATTGTAACTTACCCAGGTCTAAAGACATTAGATGGTGGACGTCTTATCTGTTTATTAATGTTTATGGAACCTTCAAGTTTTCCCATTTGTCTCAAATGAGGTTAAACCTGAAAGGAAGTTTAGCAGAACTCAATGCTGTGTTTTGAAGTGCTGTAATATTAATGTACTGTGAATGAATGTGTTTTTCAGTGCATTAAAACCCATGTTAGTTGCTAGAGTTAAGACGAGTCTTTTGACTTTTGTCAATTTATGTTCTAGATATATTTTTGAAGAGTTTCCAGTGTGAGCCTAAGAACAAAAACCTCCTGTCAGATCACCGCCAGGGATTATGATACGGAAAACTGAATAAACTCCCACAATCAGCTTTTGGCTTCATTTTACTCAAAGATCCATCATGTAGCACAAAGAGCTGGATTTCCATGTCTCTAGCACTGGTCCACCAAAAATCCTGCGCTGGTTGAACTCTCATGCTGTTGTAAATAATGAAATCTTGCAGTGTTTCATAATGATTTATCTGAGAAACCCAATCTCCAATTTTAATAACATTTCCACATTTTCACTTGCATTTGCTGAAGCTGTTCAATCACAACAGGACAATTCAGCAGACTGGAGTTCCCTCAGCTATGGTTTTTTAATAGCATAATTCATATTTGAGATATTACTGATTCTAATTTACGTTGTAGAAGAACTCATGAAAGTCACTTCAAGTAATGTTCCCCACGTACCTTATTTTATGCCAAAATCCAAAGCCTCTGTTCTAAAAAAACGTTAAAATTCCAGAGGGAGCACATGGCTCAAAAATGCTAATTCTCTTCCAGATTTTGGGACTACAAACTGAACAGCTTTGTTGTACAACATATATGGCATTTCCTGTTAGTTTCTGCCATCTGTTTTTCCGGGCTGATCTTGCTAAAGGGCAGGTATGGTTTTCTGTCTCATTTCTCCTTTCACATGTACAGCAGCCACAGCAGAAGATCAGCAACCTTTGATTCCAATCAATGTTTCATGAAGATTTTCTTTCATGGCTTGTACTAATTGCACATACAGTATGCGAGTGATACAGAGTGAGATGCTGCTTTGAGTTTTCTCAAAGGGCTGCTGCTTCTTCTTGCACAATTTATGACAGGATTCCTTTTTTAATGGACTTGGAGAGATACCAGAAAGCAAAATGGTCTTGAATATGGCATTCATCTGTTTAGGTCACTTCTTGAGAACAAAACCCTAATTATTATTGTCTGAACCTTGATCTCTTTTATTTTAAAATGTCAAGTAATATATGTATTTCTTATTTTATTATTTAATATTTTACATTTATAAATAACTATCAAGGTATGGTTTTCAAGGGCATGCTCAAGGCATGCTGAGTGCCTTTGCAGACTCTGAGCTTTCCAAGTGGATGTGGTTCACAGGTGCTAGGGAAACCAAACCGGTCGTGGTGCCATCCAGAACAAACAAAGGGCTTGTACTCTGCAGGACAGTGCCAGAATCACTTCATCAGACATCTGCTTAGGACCTCTCCAACAGCAAATGATGTTTTACAAGACAAGATGTGTTTATTTCGTGTATTAAAGGACAGTTCTTCCAAAAAGGAAAATTCTGTTATTACTCTCATGTTATTATTCTTATGTGACGTTCTTTCTTAAGCAGAAGACAAAATAATATTATTTTTAGACCAATGGCCATCAAACTTAAATGGGACATAAATGCAATTATTATTAACAGAATGGAGTCAATATTCACAAATACTCATCCCCTCTCTTCAGTTAACAAGAAGTGAAAAAACAATGTCTTGATGTGCTAAATGTGATTGCATGGAATATATGTGCAAATGACATCTAAGCATCTAAGAGGGACGATTAGAAGTAAATGACAGCTCATTGTCACATTTTTGCAAATATTTTTATGTCATTGTAAAACCTGCCGGTAAAGCGTCATAGAAGCATCTTCTAATTAAGTTTTTACACTGGCATTGGTCCATAAGTGACACTAGAGACGCATTGTTAATTGTGATAGGACAGATGGAGTAATCGCTACATTTAGCAGAATAGCTTTTCTCATCAGACGTCCTCCCGAAAGACAGCTCCGTACTTGAATGCTAAGATCCGAAGCAGAAAGCAATAAATCATTAGCCACAAATGTCCAAAAAAGCTCCTGACAGCATCTGTTTGCAGAGCTACAGTTTAAATAGAACTGGGCCAGGAGCTCTGGGGATCTTCCTGTCTCAATTGCACACACAAGCTTCTGTTTTTCTTATGAGGTTGCTCTCGTTCTCATCACATCTCGTCCTCTTCCAGAGGCAATAACGGGCTAATTCTGGAGTTACTCCATCCTGAGATAATTCAAAGGCTGTTATCCTCCCCACCTTTTTCCATCCTGTTGTTCCGGCGCTCCTGCTGAGGGTTCTTGAGATGCTTTGAGGGCGTCTCGCAAACCTCGCTGTGCCGGAGTTGCCTTTGGGCCACCACAAACATCTCCAACCAGTAAAAACCCAGGAGACGAACATCTTGATTTAAATATATATATCTGCCAGATGCAAATTTTAATAGTACACTCCTCGCTTTGTGAGTTCACTTATCGTTAAAGTCGGCGTGGGTTATTTTAGGTGAAGTTAAGTGTCTGTTTATGATAAAACAAAACTTATTTCTTTGGGTAGTAGCACTCTTTTTAAAAGGCTCACTAGAATACCTAGGTGCAAGGATTTACGTAGACAGCTAAGTTTTAAGAAAGCATCTTAAAGTACAAACTGAAATCCAAATTGTCTTTTTTATTTATGGAATCCATGTGACCAAACTGAACACACTGGATACATGGATTCATATTGAAATGACTTGTGTAAATTCATCAAACAGTAAACATGATTACAACATAAAAATGCATAAAAAATTGGTTCCACCTTCTTCAAAAGGTCTTACTTAAGCTGTATTTGTACAATCTGTATTTTATTGGTGGTCTTTGCTGATTCAAGATGCTCTTTCAGTCTGCATTCAGTTGATGTTGAGCTCCAACCTAAAATCAGTGAGCAGACCTCCTTAGATTAGAAGCTTTTTCGGTTTTCACCCAAACAATTGTTAGTAAACTTCACAATTAGTTACTAAGATACATGAAGCAACACATTGAAATAAATGTGACATTTTGTGGAAAGTAGAAAGACAAAAGATAGTATTTTCTTGTAAAAGATAGCAGATAGTATTTATAACTTCTTTTTTGTGCAGGGCATTTAATTGCTTGGACATATTGATTTTATATATATTTTTTTAGCCAGGCTAAGTTTGTTAGCCTGGCTTCCGCGACTTTTAAGCTAATAGGAGCTTAGTACTTACTACCTGCCTTCTAGGAGGCAGGCTTAACCTGCGATGCCTCTGTATAATACTGTGCGAATCCACAACCTATCAGATCACTCATTCCGATGACGTATGCGTAGCGACGGAACCTAAAGCCACCGTAACCAATTGTAGCTAGCTTCATTAAGGCAGTAGGAAAAGGCAGTTGTCAAGCTCGTTTCTCATTGGTTCCCACTTTTTTGGGAACGAAAATGCTCTAAAACAGCAGCTTTGCCAGACTAACTTTGCTCGCGAAATGAATGTAGCGTCAAAGGAAGTATGGGCAGGCCCAGGCTACAAGTTTGGTGCAGTGAAGTTTGAGATGCATGCAATGTTGCATTTGATTTTTTAACTAAAACAAGGTGTCTTAAAGGGCTAGTTCACACAAAAATGAAAATTCTATAATTCTGTCAATTAATTACTCATCCTCATGTCATTCCAGATCCTCGTTCATCTTCAGAACACAAATTAGGATATTTTAAATGGAATCTGAGAGCTTTCTGACCCTGCACAGGCAGCAACACAACTACCACATTCAATGCCCAAAAAAAGGTAGCAAGGACATTTTTAAGAAAGTCCATGTTTTGTTTTTGATGGTTTCTATTTAGTTATATTTATAGAAATAAATCGAATCTGCCCAAAGATAAATACAGAAAATAATACATCAACATGATAATAATACAAATGTTAAAACTAATTCTGCCATAAAGCATCGATTTTAAAATGCCATGGAGAGTAATTTTTTTTTTTTTTTACTTGGATCTAAAAATAGCCTGATCCATAGTGGCAAACTATTCCACAAATGGATCGATCACCACAAACACACAATCACCCTTGTGCTTAGATCTGGTTCGGGGCACAGTGCCAAATCACTAGATTTAAGGAATCTAGAAGGAACATGTCTTACAAAGATGTCTGCAAAATAAGATGGAGCATGGTTAGACTTAAATACAATGACCAGGATTTTAAAATCGAATTTATGTTATATGATGTGACATCAGTGGTTCAACCTTAAATTTTACGAAGCTACAAGAAACGTTTTGTGTGCAAAAAACAGAAATAACGAGCAATTAGTTGCAGACTTATTTATGAAGTATCTTTTTAAAAAGCATTGTTTTAGTGTGGAGTGAATGCATGATGCCTTAAAATGCTGTCTAGGTTATCTATGTTGGCGGCTCAATTAGTACGGGAACGTAGCGTAAAGTGTTGTGTGTGTTTGCTAATATGGATTGTGTCATATGGATCATCTCTCTCCAGAGCTGCTCTGCTTGTGTACTGTTGTGTGTCGAGTGCGGTCGTGTTTGGTTGGGTATTTGGACGCGATTCATGCTTAAATTGGCCTCCTTCCCGGCGTCTCACACGCACCGGTGCTCTCTTTGGCCGGACCGAGCGTCTCTGGAACAGAGATGTCACGCCGTTGAGTGTTCTGCCATGGTATCTAGGGCCATTCTGAGGGTGTGGAGGACTTCTGGTGCTCTGCCCAGACCTACAGAGAAACAAGCAGGCCAATGAAGGGCAAATATCTGCTGAAATGAGCCGAGGGAACATGGCATTTACAGAATTACACTTGACTGTTTTGTTTGCCAGCATGTTGGTGGCCACAATCATTGGCTCAGGCTTGAAGAACGCTGCCAAATTGTGGAAAACCTGGAAAATAACATAACAAACTTGAGGATGATGTTTGTCCGGGTGTCATGAAATGGGATTGTTTGTGCGGTGTGATGAGATCCGGCTTATTTGAAATGCAAAACAGTCAGATGGTAAACACGAAAGGGCTAATTCTCTCTCCGTTTCTCACAATTATATATGTGCTCACATAAATTCACTCGCGCACACACCGCGAGTCTCAGAGCATGCTTTTAAAATCTGCACACGTCCACATTTCTCCACCGCGTCCAACAATTTGTCATTGTGATTGGCTAACATCTCTCAGCTTCCATTCTCAGATCGCCAAGGCAACAGAACATTCATTCTCCGCTACTTTCTGTGCTTTCTTGCATGTTGTAGCAGCTCATTTCCACATCAGAATAAACCTTTCTTTTACATTTCTTTTTTTCTTGCATACTAATTAAGTTAGCATTTCAAAACTACTTTAGGCTTAAGGCAAGACTTTAAAGGCAAATTTTTTTTTTCAGTCACTGGTATATTTTGTAATGTTGTTGCTTTTTCTCTTATTTTAGGCTAGTGGAAAGAAAACATCCATAAATAGACGTGTGTGTATGTGTTTGTTATAGTACACTTAATCCTATATGCATCTGTTGATTTCAGTTATAATGCATTGTTTTTCCTCATCCACCAAGCTAGAAATTTTCACTTAACTTTACGTTTGATATTTTATACATTTGATATCATTTTAACATTTTATTTCTACAAACATGTGGTTTTTTTCCTCCTCCTATGGCTTTCTTTTCTGAGTTATGGAGTAATAAAAATGTGATATCCAAAGTCTTCTGGAAGTAAATTCAAATTGGTGCATATTTAATTAGATAATGTGTCATTTGCATAGTTAAGCATCACATCTTTGGAAACCTTATAGTGGAAAACAACTCTTAATGTAGTGTGATTAATCAAGGAGTGATTTGTCTATTAGTTATCATTTGGAATCCCAAGTAGTAATTCATAGTGTTTTATCTCACCGGTTAGGGCTGCACATGAACTTCATTGCTTACAATTTTACATTATAACTATAATGTAATCTTCATCTGGCAAGGTAATAGCATTCCTCTTGAAGGAAGCACTGGCGTTGAAGGAAATCTATAATGATCAGGTTAGTGAAATAGACTCTTATTGGCACTATAGCTTCTAAAGAGACCCTTATTTCTCATTGGTCGATTGTCACGGTCTCCATGGAGATTTGTCAGATAGAGGGACAGATAATAAGGAAGTGAGAGTCTTTTGAAGTGAAAGTCTGAATGTGATTTGATAACGGTTCCTGCAGTGGAAAAAAGATGAGAAATGATCCCATAGTGTGCTTCTAGACACTTTTCTTTATTAGATGCATTTAAAACAGCATTAGTGTCCATAGATACAGAGCTGATCTGTCCTTGGTTAACAGTGTATTTGAGATCATATATAAATGGACTGATTTCTTTAAAATACACAGGATTTTCAAAGAATTATTGCAACTGAATTCAGGGAGAATGTTTTCAGGATCAATGTATGAAAGTTGCCCTTATTCGTTATTAATATGGTTTCGATTGTTTGATGTCAGATCTCAATCCTCCATTCTTACGTCAAATTCTTTTGATTGTTTTATCATTTTATAGATTGCTTTACTGATCATAGTGTGCAAATGTCAGATTGTGGAAATCCAGCAGTAAGTAACATATACATCTTTCAAATCAGACTTCAGATGAGCTCTGAAGTTAAGTCATTTAATGAGTTTCTACAGAAGTCTCAAGTCAGTGTGATTTGAATTCATGCAACAAAAAATACCTGGTAAAATACAACTTTATTCATATCCTCTAAATCTGTGGAAATTGTGGAAATTATTAAATTATTATCTGTTTGTTTTGTTATAATGTTTCTTAATAATAATTAATAATAGATTAAATTACAGTATGCTATATATCATATAAATATTAAACATAATTTAATACTTTTATTCGGAAACCATTCTTTAAATTGGTTAGAATGACAGTTGATACTTTTACATTGGTTTTTACAAATTAAAAAAATAATAATAAATAAATAGTAATAATAATTTCTGTTATTTGCAACTTTATATTGTAGCTTCATTTTCTATTCTAAATTAAATTGAACTTTATTTAAAGTATATATATATATATATATATATATATATATATATATATTTAAAATAGAAAACAATTTTTAAAAATTGTAATAATAATTGCAATATTGGTAGTGCATTTTATGTAGTGCATTTATGTTCACCTCTTCAGTTTTCTTTATTATACGGATCTTACTCTTGGTATCAAAAACAGCTGAGGAGAGAAAGTAAATAAATCAATTCCATTTTGAATTTGGTTGTTAATACAAAGCATCAAATTGTCTGTTAAGAGAATGACTTCTCTTTGAACCCTCACTATACGAAATTGCAAAACACTTTGTTCTCTAGTTGATCTCTGTAATTAATTGGTTGGTTGTTGAACTACATTCTAACTCATATTTGATAGAAAATAACTTTACCATTTTATATTATATCCGTGGTACCAAAGCTACATGGATGCAAAAATACTATTGCCCTCTACTGATCTTCAGCTCTCAGTACAGAGACTCTTTGCTGAAGCCCAGGACTCATTTGCTTCATTCTCCAACAGGAAAGCCACTTCACTGTGGGTATTGATCTAATCTAACACTCGTATCCATGTGTAGCCTAACTCTCACTAGCATACATCAGCACTTTCAGATCCGAGGAAGCCAAAGGAGAGCAGGGCTCCGGAAATGAGGGCTCCATTTTTAAACCCACCGAGACCAGAAGCACAGCGCTTTTACATTCAGAGCTCTGAGAAATTAATTGACTCTTCTGACCGCTATCGGAGGGATCCCATAGATGTGTGTTCAGGTTAGATCTGGCGTGGGCCAGTGTTTTAATGATGCAGGGGAGGAGCGCTCTTCCACTAAGCCGAGATGCACCAGTACACATGTAGCTGGGCCGAGAGGGAGCAAATTAGAGCAGAGAGCTGACGCAAGAGAATGGACATGGTCACCGTTTGGTCTTCCCAGGGGCTTTGGCTGGATCGGTAAGGTTGTTGTTTTTTTTGTGCTAGAGAAGAGGCTCATTTAGCTGTTGCTCTGGGTCTCATCTCCAAGACCTTCATTAGTTCACCTCATTGATCACCTTAAAACGTCCTTCGGTTTGTTTAGTCCAAGGCTAATTAATTCAAATTTCACTCGGACGTGGAACTGAATGTCTAAACACCGCAGAACCACAAAGGGATTGTTCTGTGGCAGTGCCAAAGGACTGCAGATGCCCCTCGTATAATGTATAATGCATAAAGCATAGCATCAGATGGGAGATCAGATAGTTTTAGCATGTTATTAATTTCATTTTGCTGGCAGTGCAGTCAAACAGACCACTGTTCAATTAATACAGTGACATGCTGCAGACGGCTTGTGTTTTCATTGATGGTTTTGCATGTGATGACCGATAAAATGCTTCAGAATAAAATTATATATTGTTTTGTCTGATCATACGCGAACATTTGATGGAAATGCATTCATCTCCGGCCATCCAAGTTTGTAATTTGGGGAATCGTAGCATTGCATCACTTTGCATCACGTCACCAATGGGTCCTCTGCAGTGAATGGGTACCGTCAGAATGAGAGTTCAAACAGCTGATAAAAGCATCACAATTATATTACACAAGTAATGCACGCCAATTCAGTCCATCAATTAATGTCTTGTGAAGCAAAAAGCTCCATTTTTGTTAAAAACATCATTAAGAATTTTAAGCTTCAAAATATTGCTTGTATATTACTAATATGTTCGTTCTCTATCCATAATATTGCTTTCTTTACTCACTTTATCTGAATCAGGAGAGAAACATGCACAGATCAAGCACCATTTACAATCAAAAAGTTCAAATAGTTCATAAGGATGGTGGACCAACAGGGAATGGACTTTTTTTCGCTATTATAGATTATGAACTGGTATTTTGGACAGATGCAACAGTTGGAAACTGAATCGCTTTAATGATGGATTTGTTTCTTATGAACATGAATCCTTTAAGTTATTGATGGGCTGGACTTGTGTTGATTATGTGTGGATTATTGTGATGTTAGACTCGTCTATTCTGACGGCACACATTCACTGCAGAGGACCATTCACTTGGTGAGCAAATGATGCTATGCTGTTCTGATGAAGAAACAAGCTCGTCTACAATTTGGATACCTCTAAGGTGAGCACATTTTCAGTAAATTTAATATTTGGTGAATATTCCTTTAAGTTGATTTCTTAAAATTTTAATCTAGGAATCACAGAATCATAATGTGCAGTATGAAAAATTAATGTTTATTTTGAGATTTGATTACATTTACTGTTGGTGAATCAAGATTTTTCATTGCAGCATATGCAGATATGCAGCAAACAAAAGTGGAGTGAAATTGGAGAGCCTTTGACATCTTGATCAATAGTGTTTTGACGCTGGTGGTGCGTCTGCTGTAGGCTGTATGTGTAATCAGATCTTGAAACATGCCACACATCAGTCATGTGTAATGTGGGTGATGCTGGTGTTGAGTGATCATTGTCTTATACTGCGGTCATTTTTAAATCCAAAGCATGTTATCAGTACACTTTGGCGGCCCTTTTTGATTACAGCATGTACAAACTAGCTATAAAATAGGATCTTTGTAAACAAGATACATATTTGATGATCAAATCATTATGGCTAGACAAAATACTTGATACTTGAGGATTAGGAAAACAATGCTTTTGAAAATATGTCTGCTTTTAACATTGTTTAATGGTAATTTTAATAAGTAATATAGCAATGAGACTTATACTGCCTAGACAACATTTTTAAAGAAATAAGAATTGTGGGAAATATGCTTAATTGGCATTAATAGTAACAATAGTAACAATCTTACTGGTTCTAAAAGCTTCCAAACATTAAGTTTCTTTTTTGAAATGTTCTTTTGATTTTTGGAGTAAGATTAAACTGAGATATGTTCTTGAAAGATGTTTTAAAGGGCAAGGGGAGGAATAAAGAGCATAGTAAAATGTGTCACACTACATTACTCTCTCAAAGAGAGCTGATTACTTAGAATACAAGTGCTTTGGTCTGTCCTCAAACTACTGTAAACAGCTTTCTGGAAGCTTTTTGTCTTCTGTGATGAATCAGAATTCATATAGTAGAGTAGGATTTGTTTATATGTGTGTATGCGATTATAATTTAAGTCAAGCTGATGATGTGTCAGTTTTATACTGCCCCTTTGCAACAGTAACAGTCCTGGTTATTCTTTCCTCTTTCTCTCTTTATCACTTTTCCTCCCTGTGTCTCTCAAGACCCCCTTGGCTGTGTTTCTTGCACATTCTGTCGCGCTCTCTTCGGTTCTCTCTCTCTTCAGTGCCTCGGGGTCTCTGCATCGATGTGTTTTATGAACAGTTCATCCAGGAGAGGGAGGGAAGACAAATTAAACCTCCAACTGCACTACATATAAACTGTTTTGGCATCTCTTCACCTCCCATGGTTCTTAAGTTCATCTGTACCGCACACCAAGCTTTATTTTCAGAATATAAATAAGTGCCTGATAAATGCTAGTCTCTGTGTTGAAAAGAAGCAAATGAGTTTTCTATCTAGGTATATCTGTCTGTCTGTCGTTCTGTCTTTGTCTGTCTCTCTGTTTGTCTGTCTTTCTGCCTTTCTGTCTGTCTCTGTCTTTCTGTCTGTCTCTGTCTTTCTCTTTCTTTATGTCTGTCTCTGTTTTTTTGCCTGTCTGCCTGTCTGTCTGTCTGTCTGTCTCGGTCTGTCTGCCTGTCTGTGCCGGTCTGTCTGCCTGTCTCTGTCTGTATTTCTGTCTCTCTGTCTGTCTGCCTGTCTGTCTCTGTGTTTCTTTCTGTCTGTCTGTGTCTTTCTGTCTCTGTCTTTCTGCCTGTCTGTCTCTGTCTTTCTGTCTCTGCCAGTCTGTCTGTCTGTCTCGGTCTGTCTGTCTCTGCCTGTCTCTGTCTTTCTGCCTGTCTCTATCTGTCTGTCTCTGTCTGTCTTTCTGTCTCTGTCTGTCTGTCTCTGTCTTTCTGTCTCTTTCTGTCTGTCTGTCTGTCTGTCTCTGTCTGTCTTTCTGCCTGTCTGTTTCTGTCTGTCTCCCTGTCTGTCTCTGTCTTTCTGTCTGTCTCTGTCTTTCTCTTTCTCTATGTCTGTCTCTGTTTTCTGCCTGTCTGTCTGTCTGTCTCGGTCTGTCTGTCTCTGTCTTTCTGCCTGTCTCTATCTGTCTGTCTCTGTCTTTCTGTCTGTCTTTTCTGTCTCTGTCTGTTTCTTTCTTTCTGTCTGTCTGTCTGTCTCTGTCTGTCTGTCTCTGTCTTTCTCTATGTCTGTCTCTGTTTTTCTGTCTGTCTGTCTGTCTCGGTCTGTCTGCCTGTCTGTCTCTGTCTTTCTGTCTGTCTGTCTTTGTTTTTCTGCCTGTCTCTGTCTTTCTGTCTGTCTGTCTC
>JAUCNO010000152.1:7999291-8035688 GCA_032353835.1 Enteromius viviparus
TTTTATTTTTATAAAATGATTATTTCTTATTATATAATCTGTATTAAAACGCAATCTTGACCCTTGAGAGCCTTCATGAAATTTACCATAGTAAAAAATGCTGAATTGTAAAAGGCCCCACATTGCATTACTGTAGACAGCATCACATGAAGGTGTTTTTTTTAGAACGAACACAGTGCCAAATTTTATATTTAAGATATCACTCTAAATAAACGTATTGTACATCTGGATATAGGACAAATCTTTTTTTAAGGGGTCAACATGGTTATTAGAAAGCCAGAGCACAAAAATTTTACAGCTGTTTCTCAGGAGAAACCAGATCAATGTGGATATCAACCAATGCCCAGACCTGACAACTCAATACGTCCATCATGTAGGGGTGTAGCAAAGATCCCCATGGGACGTAAGAGCGACACAGCCCCCAAACTTTGGGACAGCAGAAAATTGGCTATAGCACAATTGATACTGTAACAACAATTCCTGTTTGCGGTGTTGCCAACTATAATGGAAAGCATTCACAAAAGTGAATGTGTCTAAACACATGAAGCAGGACTTGTTGGTTGTTCCTGCTCCAGGAGTCTGGGGTGCAGGTTTGCACATGCTTCCCCAATAAACCCTCTGGGCTTTAACTTTTTCTCTGGCCCAGATTTCATTTTAGCTCGCATGCAAACCTGCCAGAGCATCAAACCCCAACTTTCAACACAAGATGGGCAAATGATGATTATGATGGACAGGAAGCTCTCAAGAACATTCCAGGCAGGAGGAAGAGGAGGAGAACTGACCAGCACGAGAACTGTAATCAGACACAGGAGTGCATGCTTATGAAACTCCAGCTACACAAAATTACACTTTTTTCCTTTCTTACAAAAGATGACCCCGGTTAGGAGCTGCAGGGCCCGGCATCGCCGTTCACACACACACATTTACACACGTATACACACACATACAGCACGACCGCACATATAACCGCACGTATAGCCATGCAGAGCTGCCATCAAGCGAAAAAAACACAGCGAGAATAAATGAAAACTCCCCGTTTGCCGTCCGAAAGAAAGCTCGGGAAATGCATACGTGCAATGATAGGGGGAAATCGGTTCAAGTTTAAAGGAACAAACCTGTTTATGGCCGGAGAGGTCCGCTGGATATTGGGTTGAATCCGAGTTAAATCCACTATCAGTAAAACAAAGAGGCGAAAATGTCCGGCCAGTGCCGAAACAGGCCGAAACAGCGCACTGAAGAGCCCCGCTGCGCATGCGCAGACTTTGTCGAGGGGAGGAGGGGTGGATGAGAGATTAAAGCCATTGGATTACTCTTAATTTAATGTTTCATTCAATTGAAAAAGTTACATGGATCTTGGAGAACTACATTTAGTGATTATGCTTAATAACGACTATTAGCATGTGAAATTATATTAGATATAATTACAGTTATTTATGTCTCGCAATAGATATTAGCATGCGATTTATATGCAAATAAAATGCAATTAAAACACATTCTAAGTGTGTGGTAGCCTACCTTTAAAATTATGTGTACCCTTTTGCAGACACTAATATATTTAAAAAAAAATAGAAAATAATAAATAAATTATGTTTGTATGTACACCTGGTATCTTATGAGGACCAATTGTCCCCACATAGATAGGAATACCAGTAAATGTTGACCTTTTGGGGACATTTGTTAGGTCTCCATGAGAAAACAAGCTTATAAATCACACAGAATGAAGTGTTTTGAAAATGTAAAACTGCACACAGTTTAGGGGTAGGTTTCGGTGTAGGGTCATTGTAGGGCAATAACACATACAGTTTGTACAGTATAAAAACCATTAGCCTATGGAATGTCCCCATAAAAATGTTAACAAAAAATGTGTATATATATATATAACTAATTTATATAAACTTAGTAAAAGGTGAAAATATGGGAAGAACTGAATCATCACAAACCACACACGTCTCATTATTTTTATCTGTGTGGTTTGTATTTATTAATATTATTTATTATATATATATTTTTTTTATTTAATTATAAGCATTATTTTAACTGTACATTTAAAAAAAAATAGGTAAAAAATTTACCTGAACTTGGTTGCAATTTGGTTGCAAAATAGCTGATAATTTTGATGATGGTGATGGTGATGATGATGATGCACCCTGAAAGTTCCTGGATCAATAGTCTGACCTTTGCATGATGTGCACAATAATATATGCACGTAAAGTTGACATTTTTGGAATTTAAATTGGTTTTGATTGGAAATTCTTTAAAGTACATTACCTGATGTTTGCCTAAATTTGGACGAAGCATAGGAAAAGGAAACCGGCCGGCGCTATGACAGCGAATCTCGGGTTGAAGGGAGTGGTGATGTGATTGTGGATTGGATGAGTGCTGCAAGGTTGAAGCGTCTAAAACAACTCTCAGTCACCGGCATGTACGTGAAGTCAAAACCAAAACAATGGTCTTTCTAGGCGAAGCAAATAACCATGCTAGGGATTTTTAGTTATTCACTATTTGGAAAGGTTTTTCTGGAAACTGGTTAATTTTGTATAATACTGACAGAATTGTTTTTGGACCTAAATGGATACACCGCTGACGACGGGTTGTGTTTTTAAGCTTTTGAAGCTCATCTGATCGTGTAACCTGGTTGTGGTTCGTGATTTGTCATTATGGATGATGGTAGCGCGGAGACTGAAGCGCTCGTCCGGAGCTCGAGTGAAGATGTTCGGTCTTACCTGGACGCAAGAAACACGGCTACAAAGTTCAAAGTTTACAAAAGGAGATGGTTCATCCTATTTGTACTCTGCCTGCTTAACTGTTCTAACGCAATGGTATGATGTTATACTCGTTAATTTACAGAGATCATAACCAATGTGAATGTTTTTTTTCAAACAAATACAAATATGCTAGGGGAATATAAAGAGGACAAAGATACTTTTGTATTACTCCACCTCTACAGCAACATTTTAATGACGTCACGAACCCTGTTCCCAAGCGCTACAGCCTGGTTTACGTGTACTTTACACATCCAGTGAACTTAAAATTTACGTTTTATCGACTTAAAAGATAGTTCACGTTCATTTGGTTCCCGTTGACTTGCATAGTGGGTTTCTCCATAATATGGAAGTCAGTGGGGACCAGCATCTGAGGGGGGATTATCCCTTTAACAGTATGTCTGGTAGCTTTTAACTAACATGTCTTAGAAACTGACAAATTATATTTTAATATATAGGATAGGCTTACAGTCCCCTTGCATATTCCCATATCATATAGCCTACACCAAAACATATTGGCATTTTACAAAAGGAACGTTTTTTAGGCCAGGGATAAGCTTATGGATACATGAAAAATTATATTTACAGTTAATTTAATAATTAATCAACATATCATGTTGTAAATTAAAACATCTCAACTGATTTATTATGTCTGTTGCTGCTCAAGTCACCCAATTTATTCAGTGTTTAACTTATTTTTATGTTCACACTTTGTGTAGTGATCAGTCCACTAGAGGTCTACAGGGTCATAACAGGGTCTTCCTAATAGCCCAGCTGTAGTAGGACATAGATACGTCCCCCGGAGGCTATTATATCTGAGGAGGGCGTGTGCCAGAAAGGGGCTTGTCAATCTTAATTACGCACCCGTGGCTCCCGTGGGACCTGTCATTTGCACTGACACCATTGTATATGTGTTACAAGGCCAAGATGTCCAAAGCTGTTCATCTGAAATACGAGAAATCTACATCGTGTCTTGGCACACTGTGTTAAAGCTTAGCAGATGGTGTAATTCAGGGCTTATTTAAAGATTACAATCTTGAGGAAATCTGATGATGGCCTAAACCTGTATATGTGATTCTGGATTGTAGGCATGTGTTAAGTACAAAATATAATTTGTATATACAATCAGCAATGAAGTAGGAAAGCATCTTATGTTACACAAAATGGACAAAGAAAGTATTTTCACACTGACTGTGAAAACAGCGCCTATGAATTTGAATGAAAGTGAAACTGCTTCCCAGTAAGTTGTGCAGTGGTGCATAAAACGACTGTATTGTGTTTTGGGAATCAGCTGACTTCCATCTGTCACGCTGCTGCATACATATAATATTCTTGATAGCAAACAAGTAAATGCAATTGTGTACAACATTGCAAATACCCACAGCACTGGGAATAATTCACCGAAGGGTGTTTTTCATCTCTAAGTGTTTACTGTAGTACCACTGAAATGAAATAATTTACCGGTAGAAAATAAAATCATATATTTGCCTTAAAATTGTATTCACAACGTGGCTTGACTTGTATAATGGTATCTATAGTTTAAATTCAACTATAATTTCTTAATACAAACTTGCGCGTCACCCTGTGTTTGTCATATTTAGCTCACATGAGGGACCTTCTGACCTGTGGTTTCTGTTTTTTTGCAGCTTTAGCAGTTAAATGTTGAACTGAGACTGAGTCATAGAGCAACTTCTTCCGCTACATATATTTTTTAAATTACATATATTTTTGACTAGGTATCATAATAATGTACACATTGAAGCTACATTTTTATTTTCATGTGTTCAATTTCTCCACAGTCATGGCTGACTTTTGCTCCTGTGGCCGACCAGACAGCACAATATCTGCGAGTCTCTCTAAATCTGGTCAACTGGCTGTCGCTTGTCTATGTAGTGGTTGCTATCTTCTTCAGTCTGATCACAACATGGGTGCTGGACACACTGGGTCTGCGCTTTTCGGTATGGACTAACATAGTCTCAAATCTACCATATCCCAGCTGTTGTTAAAAAAAAAAAAGAATAATAAGTGTATATTTTGCCTAATACCACGTTGTTCCCTCTGTGTAAAAAGTAAGCAATCAATAATGAAATTTTTTTGGGGTAATGATGACTCATATGACAGTTTATTTTAAATAAGCAGTAAACGTGTTATAAGTATAGTTAAAAAAGGCCTATGTAAAAGGTAAAGGTTTATATAGGCTATAGGCTACCAAATGATATTCACTGAAGTAAAGTAAATTACAGCATATTTGTCCCCCAAAAAATCTGAAGGCCTACCAGCCTGGAAACTCACAGACTTTGTTCTTGACGTGGGGAAACTTTTGTTTGTAACATTTTGTCTTTATGGTAATTAGTTTCAATTGTTGTAGACTGCCACCTAGTGGGTACCTCACTTCAGTTCATTCGATTTCTAGTACCGTAAACAAAAAATAAAAGATGACTAAATACACCTAAACCAAGAGGAAATGAAATATTAGCTGACGAAATGTTATAATAGGCCGTGTGTATTGGTTTATTACATTATACCCGAAAGCGTGCATTTCTGGTGCGTGATCGATTGCACCGCGACCAACAATTTTGCGACTAAGTTTTAATTAAAATTTTACTTATCTGTGATTTGCAATAAATCTGTTTTGTCAAAAACAAAAAAAGTAAAAAAAAAAATAAAAACATATATGTTTATATATATTATTATATATATATATATATATATATATATATATTACATTTATTTATGTACTTAAAACATTCATTATTATTAAATGTTTACTAATTATGTCACTAATATTAATTTATAATTAAAATGTCACTCACCACAGAAAGTTATCGAACACAATACATGACTTTGAAAGAAGTCCACTGTGGTGAATGTTCAGCTTCAAAAGAAACACTTTCTTACTATCTTCTGAAACAGCTTATCGTGGGCTCATGGCTGAACATGTTGGGGGCTATCCTGCGTGTCATTGGCATGTTGAACTGCATCCCAGAGTGGGCCGTGTTCCCTGTGGTCATGGGGGGACAGACGCTGTGTGCATTTGCCCAGCCTTTGGTCATCTTTGCCCCCACCAAGCTAGCAGCTCTCTGGTTCCCTGATCACCAGAGGGCCACGGCTAACATGATGGCTTCCATGGGTAACTTTTTTTTTTAGTGCTGATTTCTTATATATATTTCAATGCCTTTAGCCTAACTTACTGTAGAATAGTAATATTCTTTCTCTGTTTTTCAGCAAATACTGTTGGGCTGCTCTTGGCGAATATCTTCTCTCCGATGATAATTAGTTACACCAGCAGTCTCTTCATGCTAGTAAGAACTTAGTGACAAAAGAATTGTATTATCTTGTATGATGAACATCCCAATAGTCCCGTTGTCTCTCTGTCTGACTTGTAGCTCTTGATATATGCCATACCAGCCATCATAGCCTGTTTCCTAGCAACAGTGGGGATCCGTGAACGCGTCCCCCCGACACCCCCCTCTGCCAGCATGGTGACCTCTAGCTCTGAACCTTTTCTGCAGGGGGTGAAACTGGTACTACACCATTTGAAACAAACTGACATGAAAACTTTGTTTTTTTCTATTTTCTGTGCGCCGAGTGTGCATTCTTTGAGAATTTATGAAATACAGCATCTGGCTACAGGTGTCGTTTTTTACTGCTGTCTTGAGATTCACTGCTTTCGTTCACTCTTTTGTTTACAGCTACTGACAAACAAAGCATACATGGTCCTGCTGGTGTGTTTTGGTTCAGGAATAGGGGTATTCACTTGCTTTTCCACCTTGCTGGAGCAGATACTTTGCGTTAATGGCTACTCAAATGTAAGAATCCTAAAATAATTTACCTCCATAACCATAAAACAAACATGTGCTGTAATATATTAAATGGCTAGAAAAAAGTTCACTAACTCGAAAGACAAAGTTTGCTAACTGCAAATGCTGTATTGACAAAGCCTTAAATATAAAAAAAAAACATTATTGCATTACCTATTGAAGATGGATGGATGATAGATATAAGATTTATATAACCATAATTTTAATTTGCCCCCAGATCTGTTCAGTATTGGTGGTGATCATTTTCTCAAGTGAAGATAATGTTAACGTGTTTATTGTGGCAGGACTTTGCAGGACTGTGCGGTGCAGTTGCTATTGTATTCGGTGTTCTGGGTGCTTTTCTCCTCGGCCTGTTCGTGGATAAGACCAAGAAGTTTACAGAAGTCACTAAGATAAACATGTGTCTGACATCCTTGGGCTGCTCTGTTTTTGCTGTGGTGAGTAGAGTAATGGTTTCAGTGTTGTTCATGTGTGCTTGACCTGAAATGTTGTCATACTGCTGTCCTCAGGTTTCCCAGTTAAGCGAGGAGAAGGTCATCATTGGTGCAGTATGTGCGTGGTTTGGATTTTTTGGGTACTCTGTATATCCCGTCGCAATGGAGCTCGGAGTGGAGTGCTCGTACCCTGTGGGTGAAGCAACATCCTCTGGATTGATCTTCGTGTCTGGGTAAGTAAAAAGTTGCTAAAATACTTCTTAGAGAAATAGTTCACCCAAAAAACTGCTACAACTTTACTCACTCTCAGGCTATCCATGACCAGTGTTTCTTCATCAAAACACATTTAGAGAAATCCAGCATTTCATCACTTGCTCTACAATGGATCCTCTGCAGTGAATGGGTGCCGTCAGAATGAGATTCCAAAAACAGCTGATAAAAATATCACAATAATCTACAAGTATTCCGCATGAATCCATGTCAATTATTCGTCTTTTGAAGCAAAAAGCTAAGTGTTTGTAAAAAAAAAAAAAATCCACTATTGTGTTTTCTAACTAAAATAGGAGTCCATCATTTTGCTTTCTCCTGTGAAAAAGATCAAATTCTTGTCCAAATCAGGAAAGAAATATACATGGATCATACATTGTTTATGAGTGAAAACAGACCAAAAATTTCAAAAGCAAATATGTTGGTGGATTTTAATGCGAGAGGAAAGCAGATTGACCTTTTTACTGGAGGAAGCTTACAAACACTGCTTTTCACGTCACAAGACATTTAGTCATGGACTGTAGTCATGTGGATTATTGTTATTTTTCTGTTTGCACTTCATTCGGACAGCACCTACCAATGCCACTGATCAGCAATTACAGTAATGTAACACATATCCAAAACATTCAAACTCATTTACATCTCAAACTGAGGGCAAGTAAATTCCTAGCTAATTTTCAATTTTGGGTTTACTATTTATTTAAACTTATAAATATTTTATAGACTTAACTGATGTTTTTGATGTGATGTTTAATCAGACAAATTCAGGCCGCCCTTTATCTTCTCCTGCTACAAGCTCTGGCCAAACCAATGGCAGATTCTCCATTATCTGTATGCGCTACTGGAACAGATGCCAATTTGAGCTGGACAGGTAAATGTTACACTTATTTGAAAAATTTCACATACTAGGTATCAGCTGAAAGATATTATGCAGTGCTCTCCGCAGTATGTGTTAAAGCATGGTTTTATTCTAGTAGTTAGTTTCCTCCTTTCACTGCGTCATGACTCCCACCACGTTTTGCAAGTGTGGCTGGTTAGTGCACTATTTTCACATCCTCTTTCCACATAAATTTAATCCAATGTGGATAGTGAAAATGTAAAAAATGGAACACGTCCAAATTAATCCAGCCTTCCGGCTTTTCCTGGTCGATTGATGAGTTAATGATAGAGTTGTACTGAGCTCCAGGCATTCATTTGTTTCTCTCTCTTGCTCTTTATCCTAAATGCACACACACACAGTGCCAGTGCTGGTGATGGCAGGCCTGTGTACTTTGGGCACCTGCTGCTTTGTTAGCTTTTTCCACACGGATTACCGGAGACTCCGTGCGGAAGCCACAACCTCACCAAATACGGTGACAGACCAGTCAACAGGAGGAGACACCTGGGCAAACAGCACTGATACATAAAAGGAAGGACTGATCTCGCAGCATAAGAAACCACTAATGACAGTGTTTACACACACTTTAAGAAGTCTTACCTCATTAACATCGGAAATACGTGCCTTAAATGCTCAGAAGTGGTTACCACTTTAACCGCAATTAATGTTACATAAAGCTAAACCAAGTCCAAGCGTTTCCTGTAATTGTAATCTCAAATTTTAAGTGTTTTTTTGCAATACAGGGATTTTTAGCTGTTGTACTTAATGCATTAATAGTTATTTTACAATAGCTAGTAGTTTTTTGATAAGGTACATATGTTGGACATTTAAAGTTAGAAACTAAATTATATTGTAAAAGCAGAGATATATTTGAGTGCAATAAAATGTCCCAGAACTAACTTTCTACCTTAAGTTGGTGCATAAATAAAAAGTTGCTGGGATAGAATACTTGTGGTGGTTTAAAAAAAAAAAAGTGGTGGTAATTGCAACTTTTTATTGCAAATCTATTTGAAGAGTTTATTTTCAAAATTGGCATTATGTTATATTTATTATGCAAGTTGTTGTTTAATTGTGATTGTTTTTAAACGTGTTATAAAATAACTCCAAGGCAGTTTTGGAACGCACAAAAAAAAAAAAAAAACATTACTTTTCAGAATTGTTGAATTTATCTACCTTTTTTTATAGTACCTTTTTTTTGGAACACCTTAAATATAAAAAAAGTCAGAAACTTTTTTTTTTTTTTGTAAAAATGTGAAATATATTTTTTATGAACTTTATGAAATGTTCAATTGTGATCGGTCATTTATGGTCAAAATGTTTTGAATGATGGCTAAACTGTACCATGTACAATGAGCTCCTTCGTACAGATTTACACTAACCCCAGAGTGCTCAGGAACCATTTATATTACTATAACTATATTACCTATTCCTACTAACTTGACCAAAACATTTGTTTGTATGACAATAAAATCAATTATACTCAAAAACACTGTTGTTATAAAGTCTGTTTCACTCAATTTATTCATGATTTACACCTCATGTTCGAGCTTAATTGTATGATCAGTTCCCAAAAGGACTTAAAAAAAAAAAAGATCATGTCAGTCCACATCCTCTTAAAAGCATGCAAGAACAAGACATAAGCAGAGTGTTTTTTTGATTTTGTATTTTTGTAAAAAAAAAAGAGGAAGACATTTTATCATCCAAAACATGGCATTACAGTGGCAAAAGAGCTCAGTCTGCTTTATATAGGCACACCATTGAGAATGCAGAATTACTTACGAGTAATCCAACTCGACTAAATAATTTTTCAATCAAAATGACATAAAACGCATAAAAACAAATAGTTTCATACCATGGTGGTTTGAGCAAAACAAAGCTCTTTATCATGGTTTGCTAAGCATTTTAAAAAGACCTACACTTACCACCGAGCCGATGACAATGGGTTTTTAAAAAAAAAATTAAAAGAGAAAAAAAAAAAAAAAACACTACACAAACATATCAAGGGCCCAAAAAGGATCTGACATTTCCCAATATCACTATAAATCAACCACCTCCAATGATCCTGATGGATGTCACTAAACCATGAAATGCCACATAAACAGGCAGGTGTGACAGTCTGAAGTGATGTCTTGTGGGATTTCAAAGCTGAAGAGCACAGAACTGCTGATAAACAGCCAGGATATGATGGTCGAGCTCAGCAGTAAACAGCAGGTTCTCAAGGGTGCCCATATACTGCTGGATGATCACATGATGCTGTGGACAACAATGAAGTTTGAAGATAATTAATAAGAGATGTTAAATGACCACCAAAACACAGTACAGGCCAGCAAACATGTGAATCTACCATGAGGAAGATCTGCTGTAGCCTCTCGATGCAGTTCTTGTACCAGCTGGTGTTGATGTCTACGCCGCTCGTTTCACAACGAACCAGGTGCTCCGTCAGTAACATAATGAAGCGCTGAAAGAAAGAGAGAGATAACAACAGTTCTTTTGTCATCCCTTAGCTCCAGGCACTGTCTCTTTAAATATCATAATGAAACATAAAAGACACAGAGAGAGATAAAACATGAAAAGAATGTAATGTTTATTCTTTCCTGACAAATAGGAACTAGGTGTGAAAAGAGTTGTGACATCTTTTGCAGTTTTTTTTATAAACGTAGTCATAAAGCATGTATTAAAAAAAATGAACAAAAAAGCTTTTTACATCAGGATAAATTGGATCTGCATTGTCATAGACGCACCTGGAATATAACAAGGAAAAGGTTCTTCTGTTCGCTCTGGGCCGACTCTACTTTCTCCTGCAGCCTCTCGATCTGTTCCTCCAACTGACCGTCCTCATCCTCACTGTTCTTCTCCATGTCTTCTTCATCGCCACTGTCCCGCTGCTGCAGGAAGAGAGAAACTTGTCAGCTCTTAAACACATAAGGCTCCAGCATTGTCATTAATTAATAGGCATCACTCTGTATCAGGCTTCATAATAGAAAAAATAAAAAAATTAACATAAACGCACATAATCAGTACAGAGTCATTACAAACAACATATCTTAAACTAAACTTAACTTTAATCAAGTTATTGGTGCAAAATTTTGAAATAATTTTATAATACTACTATATATTTTTTAATGCTTAAAAATTATAATAACATTTTATTCATTTCAATAATTTCAAATGTAGTGCCCAAAGGCTTAGGCCATTTTTCTAAATGCGTCCTTCAACAATCTTGATCTTGAAGTTATTTTTTAAAGTCTAATATAAGCTTAAACTCAAAGCCTTTAATTATACTATTATGTAAAGACACCATTACATATAGGAAATATTTTCAAGAAACATCTCTAACAGTGTGGCAGTGGTGATATTCACCTTCAGTCATAAAAAAAAAATCCTGTTAAACATTAAAATTATATTGTCTTTGTTTTTCTACATTAAATTTGAAGACTGAATGCATTTGTATTAGGTTGAATTAATCAAGTAATTTCAGAAGAAAAAATTATCAGTACTACTTCAAACAAATTAAATAAAAGAGATAATAGTAACTATAAATAAATAAATAAATAAATAAGATATAAAGCATATAGCTTAAAAATATATTTAAAAAAATACAAATTTACGAAAGAAAAAAAAAAGTATAATAATTGGGGGGTTGGGCTTTGCTTACTATTTAAGATTAATTTAACAATCTGAAACACAATTTGCAATAAATAAAGACTCCAAGCACCATACTATGTGGTTTAAAATCCGTATACTTTGTTAAGAAATTGGTTTTCATCTCAATGAGAGTAGTTTTTGTAGTGTCTGGGGCTCTAGGAGAGTAAAAAATAAATAAACAAGTTCAGTAATCCCTCCTTAACAGCATATGTTGACTCAGGCACCAATTCAACGCTGTGGCTAGACATAGTGACCAACCAGAAGCCAGATTTCCAGTTGCCAGTCTGGTCGATCCTCACTAGTTGCTGGAAGAGAAAGTGTGTTGGCGAAGGGCTGATATCTACATTATTGCTACAGCAACCAACATTGACATTCCAGATACCAACTGTCTACACTTCACAAACAAATGATGCAATGCAAGCCCCTACTAAAGAAACAGTGAAAAAAGGCAATCCCAAAGATCAGAATACCAAAAAAAGAGACTTCTGTGTAGTTTAAACAAAGGTCCACACGCACAAGTGTCTTAGCAGTGAAAGCTTTTTGCTCTACCTTTTTGTTGTGTTGCTTCTCCAGCTTTTCCTTTGCCTCGTCCAACTCTTTCTGAATCTTCTGCACGTGTTTGTTCATCTTCCGGATGGTGGAATGTAGAATTTCCCACACATAAAACCTGCATAGACCCAATGAATGTAAATCAGTAACAGCTGCAGTCCCCTCACCTGCACAAGCGAGTGTGTTCTGCAGGTTTACCTGGTGAAATCATGAGCCATTTCAGGAGAAAATATCCAGTTAGCCACAGCTGCACAGTCCACGATCTGGGTCCGTATCAGCTTGTCCACCAACACTGATATCATCTGAAAGAGTACACTGACAGCATGAGCCCTCCTAAATGCCACGGCTGGCATGCAATCAGATAATACAACATAAGATCACGTCTGAATGATCCCACCTGAGGATGGTTCCTCCAGAACTCATACAGAACCCTAAGGATGTGCAGTTTCCCCTCATCGCTGTCTGTAAGGTTCTTCAGAACCTCATGGAACCTGAGAGAGAAAAGAAAAGCATTCATTGCTGTTTACCAGAACAACATCACCTGAGCATTGTACAAGCTTTGATACATTCTCAATGATCTGTGCTTTTAGCAATTACAGGCAGGGTTTGTGAGCAGAAGGAGAGGGAACACGGAGCCAGCTGTTGGCAGGACTGTGTGGGGTTTGGCAGGAGATACTCACTTGGCCAGGGCACTGAAGGAATGACTGAAAGACTTCGCAGCCAAATGGAGCAGCGTCTGCAGGAACACTTCAATCTTCAGAGGGTTGAAGCCATCGCCCTCGTCTGGATAGAAAGGAGAAGTGTAGAAACATACAGAAAACAACACATTTACATTCACTCACTTGGAGATGATTTTGATGACAAATCGGGAACATAATGCAATCTGTGATAACACCCCCGAATACACAATCCCAAGTTTAAAGTATAGTGACAAAATTCTGTGCTTTTATAAGCCAACTGCAAACAGCGTGTTACCTCAAAGAGCTACTTCTACCTGTTTTAACCCAAATAAATTTGTTTTGCAGGTATAAAGCAAAGTCTATACGTTGGATCAGTGATTTTTTTCCTCAGTGTACTTTCCAATAATCTTTGGAGTCTTCAGAAGGCCAAAAAATTTGAATTGGTACAAATGAACATAACTGACGAATGAAAGACAAACGCAAATTTTAATGAAAAACAATCATGTTCATGAAGGGTGCATTTATTTGCACAAAAACAGTGAAATTGTAAAATATTACTACAATTCAAAAGAACTGTTCACACTTTTTAAGATATAATTTAAACCTGCAAAAAGCTGAATTTATTCAAGATTATTTTATGAATGTATATGCATATACATTATGTAAATGAATATTTTGATAATTCATTATTTATAACAATTACATATTTAAAATTAATGACGGATATTGGACTAAAAGGCAGACCCACCATCATCATCATCCTGGTTTGGATTAGGGGCATCTTTCAGAACAATAAGAATCTCCTCGTTAGACGCCCGGTTTTTGATAGCATTACCCACTGTAGTTGCCATAGCGAATCCTGGTAATGTACCTGAAAGCAATTTACACAACAACAAGGCATATTACATAACAAAACAAGAATACTAATGTACACGGATCACAGTGTTCTTGAGCTTGAACATACTGTCAGACTCCTCTTCATATTTATAGGTGCACACAGGGTTAGCTGGGATCAGGGCAGAGAAGGTCGGAGGAACAAGGTCCACTATCCGCTGATGATACGACAACCTGCAGGTTTATAAATCAGGGCTCAGTGTAAATAAACACAACAACACGCATCAACTAGGTCCGATTAGCAATTATAAAAAGGTGTGAAATTTACCTCATACACTTTTCCAAAACCTCTTTAACGAACTTGGGTTTGGGCTTTTCAATGTCTTGAGTCAAGCAGTCAGCCCTAAAGAGAAAATTCAATACTTAAATAAGATAAACAACTTTTATACACAAACTGACAATGCATAACCTGCACAAATGACTCCCAAAGGAAACGGCTCATCCTCACCAGTCATCCCAGCTCCATCTGAACTGGAAGTTACTCAGATGATGAGAGAACCAGTTGAGGAGCCTAAAAACCCAGAATAATCCACACAAAAAAAAAAACATTAAAGGGGCAAATCTTTGAAGATTCTCAAGCCTCTTTGAAGTCAACGTTGCTAATATTATATTACTATAATAAAGTTTTAATGAGGATTCAAAGTCTGTTATCAGAATTCAGCTGGGCAACTTTACTTTTTCAGGATGAGATATGTTATTTAAACCAATATAGTTCACCCAAAACATGTATGTTTCTTTTTTATGTTGAACACAAAACAAAAAAAACCAAACAGCTGTTGGTCCCCACTGACGTCTATCATACTGGTAATGTTAACAAGGACCATTCAAAATATCTTCATGTTCAGCATTAAAGAAACTCATACAGGAAATTCAAGAAGGACATGAGTAATTGATAACGATTAGAATTTTTGGGTGAACTACCGCTTTTAACAAAAGACAATGGTTTAGCAAACTACTCAACTTCAAATTGAAGACTCACCGGTCTATGCAGATTGTGTTCATTGTGTCCAGCCTCATATACATCATTTCTGTGGCTTGAGCAAGCTGAATTACAGCAGGTTAAAAGAAAACTACAACAGTAGGAAATGCATGTTAACTCAATTTTAAATTTGAGATGGCTGTGGCACAGTGTATATGAGGAATGTATAGTGTATAGGTGTGAAGGATACAACTTGTGGTAAAGAGCCTGGTTGCAGTTTGCAGAGCTCAATGAGTAACGCAGTGTACATGACATCAATGTGAGGAGGACTCGGCAGCTGGAATAACTCTCCAAATATTACCTACAGAGATACAGACTTAACATCATGCTGAAATAACATTTACAGCCCTAGTCGGGTGGAAATAGTTTTCTAATACACTTTCGTTTCTAATATACTTATAGTTTCGAATCTTGTCACCTGACGTCTGATTTTCATGTACCAATTCAGACAGGACTAAAAATCTCAGATTTTTTTTTTTTTTTAAGGTGTTTTGTATCTGGGCATTGCAGAGATCATGTGGTCTGTATGCATACATTGAATTTAGTCATTCCAATTGATTACCATTGCCATGATGGTTCAGCTATAGCTCTTATAGCAAAAACATTGTTAACTTGACGCAACTTCAACTATATTTTTTAAGTAAATTTTTCCAAAGGTACATACAGCATGTAATTAAAACGTTATGTAATCGAGTGCAGAAATGAAGGCAAGTAATCTTACATGACCATGATATAACAGTAGCGAGTCTTAATATCTACACAAACATAAAAGATGTTCATATTAAGAGCTAAGTAAACATCTTGTAAAAAACGTTTTTAAAAATTGGTGGACAATCACAAACATTTGCATTCAGATGGGATTAGTTTTCTCAGAGGATCCCCGAGTTTGCAGAAAAACAGTAGGTCATTTGCCTGTGAATTATTACAGAAGTTGTGAGAGAAAAACTAACACTGCAGATTCAGAGGGGATTAAAACTGCGAAGTATTCTTGTGATGTCTATATAATATCTCTAACGACCCCCTGTAAAACTAGTCCCGTTTTACTGCACCAACAGTGGCTAACATATTTTGTCATATTATCAAATAAAAACTGACCAACATCACATTCTTATTTACCTCCACAATATGGTAGTTAAGGGGAATCTTGTTTTTTCCAGGGTAGCTGAGCAATTGGGCAGCACTGTGAAAGAACAAAAAAGAAAGAAGGAAAAAAAAAAATTCAAATTCAAATAATACTAAAAGCAAAAAGTAATGCTATTAGTATATGCAAAGGACCAACCAGGTCTTCCTCTCCCTCCAGTGGGACTTGATTATGCAGTGCAGGTTCTCCTCAATCACGAAGCGCTCAACTGAATGACTTCCAGGCATCACTGGCCCCTGACAACAGACAGAACAACACTTGAATACAAAAACATCATAACTTAACATAAATTAAAAGTTTGGGGGCAGATTTGTTTTTACAGAAGGGATGGATTCATTTGATTAAAAGTGACAGGAAAGGTATGCATAATGCTACAAAAGAGTTCTATTCAAATAAATGTTTTTGAACTTTCTATTCTCCAAGGAATTCTAAAAACTACTTTCAACACTTATGCTGAAGAATTTAATTAATGGCGATTAAAGCTATTTAATATAACATGCTTTTGAACTTTCTATATAGATTTAGTTAAATTAGGACAGGATTTGAAACATTACTGCACCTCTGGGGCATCAGTGTAGTCAAACATGCGGAAGACGACGCGGGGCACGGGATAAATTGCGTCATCAGAGTGGGCTGGAGGTGTAAAAGGGGGCAGGTTGTGCTGCAGGGCTTCACACAGCACGCTGTCAAATGCAATATAAGGCCGCAGGATGTGACGCTCCTGCCAGCGGTCCTTCTTCAGCTTCTGCACCTGAGCCCAGAGACAGTCCAGATACTACAGAGACACAGAGGAAATTAATTACAGTGCATCTCTCAACTGGTGGGTTGTAGGTCTGTTCTGATAGGGTCATTAACAAGAAAAAGGGAGGGAATTATAAATGCATAAATATTTAAATAAACACACATACATAGAAGGAATAAAATTTGACAAAATAAGCACTTTTCACAAAATTAGTTTGTTAATGTCAATAGTTGTGCAAATTAATTTATCACTTGGTTAAAGAAGTTAATCAAATTAGTGGGAATCCAAAATGGGCCTAGAAAAAAATACTAGAAAAATTACAACCCATACTGCATTAAATCACAGGATATGGGATTCTGTGTTGCGTTTTCACTTGCTGTTGGATATTCTATCGCAAACCAGCTGAGAACACTGATTGACATTTTGTTAATGCTCATAGATTATGTGATGAGTCTAGATGAAGCCAGTTCTCTGACTCTCACCTCTTCCTGTGGGTGGGGCTTTTCTGCGGTCCACACCTGCAGCATAGGAACATGAATCTTCTGACGCCGCCTGCAAATCATCACATTCACAGCAGACTGCTCTGTATTTTATGTAATCTACTGGCATAACAACAATTAAGCTGTAAAACACTATAATATCAAACTAAGGAAAAATTAGGTACAGGTTGTTGTTTTTCAGAGTGGGCTGGAGGTGTAAAAGCATGATATCAAATGCTTTTACATTTGACAGCATGATATCAAAAAGCAAAAAGAGATTTTTTTTTCTAACTGAGTAAAATTTACTATATCAGATTCAATTCCATATAAATATATAGAATAAAGAATTTTTAACACAAATCAAGTCCAAGTCAGGTTGCAGATCACATGTCGTTTGGCTGTAAAATCTGTTATTTTTATATACAAAATATAGGAATAACTTTTATATTATTAACTTTTCAACACGAACACTTACAAAGTACTTTGTTATCCTTTTTTAAAAACCATGTAAAAAAATTCAATCATCAAATATGATCATACGCTTAATGATCATCATATTGTATTGCATCAAATGATCTTAAAATTAAGCTTTAAAATATATAACTAAGACATTATTCTGAGAAACAGATTGACAACTAATATTTTATATGCATTTTATGTAGTGCATTATTCTATTAGATCGATTTAACTGGTCAACCCTCGAGAATTAGTTTTTTTTTTCCTTTTTTTGGAATATTACTGCATATGACAGGCTTTACAGGGTTAATTTTATGGCTTAACATATGTACAGGGGGGCATATACATATGTATATGGATACACCTTAATAAAATGGGAATGGTTGGTGCCAACTTCCTGTTTGTGGCACATTAGTATATGTGAGGAGGGAAACTTTTCAAGATGGGTGGTGACCATGGTGGCATTTATGATACGCATTTATTAAGGTGTATCCATATAAATGGCCCACCCTGGTGTATCCAGATGGTTCTACATTATTTCTCCATGAATATTATTGAGAATTAAACTACACTACAAATTGCACTTCATGCCATCTATTTGTGCAAATGATACTAATTTCACAGTTAAAAGAAAAATAACCTACTTTAAATATCCCTCAATTTGGTTGAGCAAACGATCCATTTCCACATCCTTTTTCTCATACAGTTCCTTACCAACCCAAGGCAGACTGGAGAGAACAGCATACACATACCAGTCAGACCGCACCTGTACAGACACATCTGTCAGCCTCACGATTATTTATGAACATGAACTGCTAGGGATGCTTGGGGTCATGTTCACCTGTGGTATGTCTTCTTCCTGCGTGACACTGACAAAGTTCTCAAACATAGCAACCATGGATGGAGCCGCGATGACATGACAGTTCACCAGATCACTAAGAAAGCGCACCTGCCGTGCACACGATGTATTAAACACCGGCAAAACTTACAAAGTGGTGATGCACTTTTTTTAATAAATGCTAAAAAACACAAACCAAGTAAACAGCCTCAGTGTAAAGGTTTGATTTTAGTGTCTCCTTAAGTTGTCGGATCATGGCCTCCACAAACTCTCCTCCAAAGTTGTAGTTGCGAGCATTGAGAAGTCCCACTAGCGTTGTGTACACCGCTAACTTCTCCGGCAAAAGCCTTGCACTGAGCAAACACAAACAAAGAGTTACATACAACATCAATTGCATAGCGAGATTTCCTTTTAAAGCAAAAGGAAAGATTGCACATTTGCTTATTTCAGGCGCAGGTGGCTTACACGGCACATAAGATGCGCAGGATTTTGCTTTTATAATTGGGAAGATCTGCCTCCAGGACTCCAGCAAGACCCTCCAAATTGCTCTCTAAGGAGGACGTACTCTGGAAGAATATATATTCATCAGTTATGTCTAAAAAATAAAACAAAAAAATGTCTACATGAGCAGTAAGGTGTATGAGACAATACCTTCTCTCCCACTCGACATATCAGTGATTCCAACCGGTCTTCTATCTCAATGGGTTCAGACGTCCTCCTTCGTTTATGAGGCTGGGAGCCGGCTGGAATGAAAGAAATCATTAAGAAAAGTCTTAAAGGTGAGCTTTTAACTAACTTTGAAATTGACCATGTATATTATCCTTGAACAAGGCTGCAAGTAGATTGACACTGACACAAATAAGAAAATTTATTGATTATTGAATTTATAAGGAGATTGTAAGCAGCCAAAAGCCAGTACAAAAACAACCATAAAACTTTTTTTAAAAGCATAAAATACGTCACTTCTAATATGTACGATAACAATTAGCTTGATTCTGAAGTGTAACTCTAAAAAGACAAAAAAATATGCTAAATAAAAGGTACAATCATAGCTTTAAAAAATACAATGATATAGTATTAAATAGTGCAAATAGACTTGTCTTCTGCCCTAAATGATCATTATCAAATTCAAAGCGTTTTGTTCATCTGAAAGATTCCGGTCTCTTCGAAAAGTAACATTTAATTGGTTACTTGGGGCTTTTTGAAATGCAAATGCACTTAATGCAAATCAAAAGAACACATTTGCCAAAAAAACTAAACTCTTCGGCTTCCATATTGTCAGAAAGTCTTTCATTTGCAATCTTAAGCGTAAACAAACACCCAGTATGAAAATTACATAAACACATCTCTGTCAACGTGCATGCTAACATGCTAACTCACTCACCATCACTCTCGTCGCTGTGCCTTCGCCTCGACATTTCTCAAATTAAATATTCAGACCGTTGAAATAGTAAGGAAAAACCGCTACGCATACACTTTTTGGAAATGTTTTATATCCACTGAATTGCGTTCAGTAAAGCTTGCAGCTTTGAATGGTAGCAGCCCTTAGCCACACTACAAAAATAAAAGCGGTTGATTTAAGGAGAACACATCCGGGGTAACAGCTGCGTCACCGGAAACACGTGTATTGTTGCGACTCGTGGTGAGAAATCCGACTCTTCACCGAGATCGGCTCTTTTTTATTTTTGTATTTTATTTTTGTATGACAAATAGTTTATTTATTTATTTTTTATTTTTTTACATTTGATATTTTAATTTAAACAGGAATTGTTTCTTATTGATTGTTATTGCATTGAAGAAACAAGCTTTAAACTTTTTGTTTGTTTTAATAAGTGTGTTTATTGCTCGCCTCAGTTCAGTTTTTGCAGCTATAATTTACCTTATAAATGGTCATTTAGAAACATTGAACACTGAAGTCATTTAGATTCATTGAAAAGATTCGAGTCAAAAGAATGATTCATTCGCAAACCGGACACCGGTGACGTTAGATGCGACTCACTTTATCTATAACGTACTGCCATGAGTGCGCGTTTAGTTTTCTACTATGTTTAGTTTTATTAACCTATCAGTAGCCTTTTAAAAAACTGGTCAAGGATCACCGACATAAATTACATTAAAATAGGTTACATTTCTTTATATGCGGTTTTTAGGATGGTGCATTAGTAGTGTATTATTGTGTTAGATTGTGAACTGCGATAGTTGGTTTTCTCTCAGTAGCACGATTATAATGGCAAGTATGCTTGTTGATTTGGACGTTGAGGGTCTTGGTCCAGAGGTCAATAAAGTAGACAAACCTGACTTTTCAGCAACAAGGAAACTGTACTATCATGTCAAGAAAGTGGTAAGCACAGTGATCATGTTAAGTCACGCTTAATGATATGATGATTTTAGTGTTTAATAGCAGTACTTTCTTTGGTGTTTAGACATTTGCAAAATTTGTGGCATCCAAGAAAGTTCCTCCAATCTGTGAAAACAGCTCACCGGCTCTTTGGCAATGCTGTGGACAGTCATTCAAAGAGTCAGCTTCAATCCACAAACATACTGCCAACAGCCATGCCAGAGAGATTCACCAGCTGACCACTGAGACCCTGGACATGATGCTCCACCAGGCTCGCAGCGAGGAAGAGTCCATTAATGAAGAATCAACAGATATATCATCCTGGATCCCTGATACAAGCCATATCCCAGAAGATGACCTCATCAAGTATGTAGGTTTATTGCATGTTTCTCATATAATCTGCTTTGCTTTTATGACTTGTGGTTTTCATGGAGTTCCTCTGTTTTAGGGGTCCGGGTGAAGTTCTGCTGTTTTACTGCTACTGTCAGTTAAATGATCCTCAGATCATTTGTCAGTGGCAGAAAGAACTTTGTTTAAAACTTAAACTAACAGGCAAGGTAAATAAAAGCAATCACAAGTCACCAGTGACATTTGTTGACATTTTACTGGATTGAGGTTGTTCTTCTCCAGGTACGAGTGGCTACTGAAGGTATCAATGGAACAGTTGGTGGCAGCAAAACAGCCACTAATGTTTACATCATGGCAATGCTATCACATCCAACCTTCCAAATAATGCAAGTAAAGGATTTCAAGGTAAAGTATATGTGCCACTATCCAGAATAACAATAAAATGCACAAAATGATGATTATTAGAGAATATAAAGGTTGACTGACAATTAAAGTGGCATGTTTTGTCAAAAAAAGAGAAATAATAATACTTAAATTTAATCAAAATTTAAAGGTTTGGCACTTAAGGTAAACTGAGATGTAAAGGACGTAAGAGATGAAAGATGGAGTCTGAATATCCCATAAATGGTGTCTGAAATCGTCTATGCTCTTCACTAATTGTTTCCTCAGAAAAGTGAAGGAGGTGCAGCATGCTTTTCTGATTTGAAGGTTGGCGTTTACAAAGAAATTGTCCCTATGGGTGTGGATCCAGATATAATTTCCTACAGATTGGCTGGTAAGAGAAACACTTACAACATGCTTGATATATCGTACCATTGTTTATTCAGTGTACCTATTTAAATATATCGTTTACATTTCAAAAGCTGGAGGTTAGGTGATTTTTGAAGCAATGAATACTTATATTCATTAAAGATGCATGAAATGATCAAAAGTGACAGTAAATACAGTTCTAATGCCAGTTTTTAAATGCTTTTCGATAAGAAGAAATGTTTCTTGAGCACCACATCTGCATATTACACTTTTGAAGTAATAATGCTAAAAATTCAGTTTTGCCATCTCAATAACTTATTATTTTTAAAATCATATTCTAATAGAATAAGTTATTTTAAATTGTTGTCATGTTTCTAACAAATAAATGCAGTCTTGGTTAACAATATTTCTTACAGACCCCAAACTTTTGAACGGTTGTGTGTATATTAATCTATCATATTCATGCAAATTCAAAAAGGAATACACTTGGAACCAGAGGAATTTCACAAAGAAGTGGAGGCCTTTGTAGAACATCAGTCCTCGGACAGTGATACAATACTTCTGGACTGCAGAAACTTCTATGAGAGCAAAATTGTAAGTAGTTTGAATGTTAGTGATCCCAGAACTGTATGTACATTACAGCTAATAGTTCAGTATGTTCTCAGGGTCAGTTCAATCAGTGTTTGGCTCCTGATATCCGGAAATTCAGCTACTTCCCAGACTACGTGGACAAGAATTTGGAGCTCTTCCGGGACAAAAAGGTTCTGATGTACTGTACAGGAGGCATCCGCTGCGAGCGAGGCTCGGCTTATCTCAAATCCAAAGTAAGTCTGAATGGAAAAAAAATACTTGTCTTTGTAATGCCATTCTCAAATATGAATATTGTTCTTCAGAATGTATGCAAGGAGGTGTACCAGCTGAAAGGAGGCATTCACAAATACTTAGAGCAGTTCCCAGATGGCTTCTACCGTGGTAAACTCTTTGTATTTGATGACCGTTATGCCATCGCATTTAATGAGGACATCATTTCAGGTGTGTATTTATGCTTTATACTTATAGGCAGTGTTGGGGGTAGTAACGTGAGTTACGTAATAATATTACTTTTTCCAAGTAACAAGTAAAGTCATTTTTCATTTTAGAGTAATATAACGGAGTAACTTTTCAAAAAAGTAACGCCAATTACTTTTTCTTATTTATTGACTGACAAGTCTCCTGACCCCTGACATGTTGGGAGAAATCAGAAATACAGAGCATTGTGCGCGGTGTGTTAATACAGTGTAGTTCTAGACTATATGTGAACGTTCATTAATTTAGCTCACTCTCAAAAAACAGATTAGAGCATTGAAATTTCTCCTGTATTCTATGTTACAGATGTTTTTCTTCAACCTAAGGTTTATTCGGGACACTTTTTGGTGTGCTTTTACATTTGCTTTAAATAGTACTACTTATATTAAAAACAAACACTCAAGCAAAAGTAAGTAACGTATAAATAACTTTTCATAAAAAGGAACTAAGTAACGTAATGCAATATTGTAACTTATTACTTTTCAAAGTAACTTTCCCCAACACTACTTACAATTATTTTTGAAATACCTATATGGAGTGACAAACTTAACATTTACTTTTCCTTTCCCCAGAGTGCAGATACTGTAGTTGCCCATGCGATCAATATCAGCTGTGCACCACAGACTTCTGCTGCCAGCTGGTTTTGTCGTGCACCACCTGCAGAGAGCGTGGCCTGACGGCCTGCTGTCCTGTGTGCCAAGCCAAAGAGCAAAACCACAGCGACGTCTCCTCCGCTGGGCTTTCTCACAGAGAGGAATGCGAGTGCACGATGTCACGTCCCAAAATTCCTAAAGATTCACTATGACAAACTCGATAAGTGGAATCCTCTCGGATGGGCTGCAACTTTGTGTGATTTTAAGTCTGCAAAATGATTTTTAAAAACTGTTATACCAAATCAGTCATGATTTAAAAAAAACTGGACACAATGCAAATCTTCAATAAATTACAATCCATTTTTATTCTTAATTTTATTAGACATTTGAAATCATGCATGTATATGAAAGGGACTTGTTAATTTGTTCAACAACACTCAACACTTAAACTATACACAGACAAAGGTAATGTACACACATAAAGACAAAAACACAAGATTTAAGTTACACATTTCCATAAACACAAGATCAAATGAATAAAAACAACACAAACTGTCATTGTGGTCATTCTTTGAGTAAGAGAACAGCATGTAAAGCTTTCATTAAATAGAGTTTTCTTGAAGGTTTTGGCAATTTACAAGTTTCCGGCATCTGAAAAGAAGTGAACAGGGAAAAAAGAATTATCTTTGATTATTTGGCTTTGATTATCCACCTTATTCTATAACAAGAAGAATAACAATGTACAAATTGTATGTAAAATTTACAAATGGCCACGCCATTGCATAAGATGCGTAATGTACAAAAGGGTCTACCAACCTGCTTTGTATAGAAACAAATTGGACCCTACTGCCAGTGTTGGTTGAGGTACCAGATGGTATCGTTGGTCAGTACTGGTCCAAACAATGGATTCAGCTGTGACAGAATAGCAATCAGCCAGCTGAAACATATCCAAAAGTACAGAGTGAAGATCGTGACAATCAAAAATGCATATTTCCAAGAAAGACTGAATTCAAGAACAAACGTGGCAGCAAAAATATGGTTAGCACTGCCTCCTAGTGGCTCTTGGAGAACAAACACTATCAAATTTCTTCAAAATAATAAATAATTCAAATCAGTGGGACAGTTCAGATCTTTCATGAGCTTATTTTACACATACATTTGTAAAATATTGTTTGTAAGTTTATTGTCTGAAACTGGAGTATACTGCACATGAAATGGCCTGGATGTGCTTCTAATCAATACTGGAGTTGCCCAAAGGCTGTGTTTGACTTTCAGCTGATACAGAATAGAACAATCTCTCTATTTTGTCATATTAAAAAGCAGCTTTTACTATTAAGTCTCTTTAGACCTGTGTAACAAAGATAATTCAGAGGCAATGTACTTACAAAAGGTAGCAACAGACTGCAGTTAGTACCAGCATTGTCACAATGACTCTAAAATTGGGGGGGAAAATAGATATTTAGCACTTCTTATAAAAATATCATGCATATTATAGATATGAATAACACATATTATGAATAAAATATTTGAAATAAGCATAAACGTGTAACACTCTTTTGCACTTGGCAGTCACATGATCCAGACATTCATTTTACAACTTGAATTGAACGTATATATAAGCTTTTAATTTGCACAAGATACGCTTGCAATGTAACTTAAAGTACTTTCTATCGCCACATAAGTCAACCTTTAATTTTATTGTGACGCTCACTTGTTGGCTTTCGTAATGACTTCCTGAACGATAAACTGTATCTTTAAGAACACATTTTTGGTAGTGGGTTTTTAACATAAAAGTATTTAAGGTTTTAACATTTCAATATACCGATACACAGGCTACGTTTCGTACATATGGTTTAGTAACTTACAGTAAACTTTCGTTTAGGGAAATGCTAATGTTGCTCACCCTCGATTCGGTCCTTTAGGAATAAACCAGGGAATAACTCCACCAACAAGACCCCAAAATAAAGTCATAACTGACACAGCTATCACAAACGATGTAGCCGCCATGATATTTCTTTGTGGGTCGAGGTTTAACAACTTATTTTCTATAAAATAAACTTCGTAGACTCCACAACGCTCGCGCGCCACACGACTGTGTGGACGATGACGGTCATGTGACTCCTCGGGCCCTGAGCAGAACATATGACTGATGTCTCACCTCTTCCTCTGCACTCACGGCAACAAAACTAAATATACAACCTTCTTTAGACATTGCAAACCCTCAGGTTTGGTATACAAACTACATGTGCCCTGCATGTATTTCATAAACTGTGAAACCTTTTCAGCAGCATGAATTATTTAAAATGTCATCCGCTGACTTCTTGCATTGTTAAAACCAATTAGTGCAGCAATGCGAAGCAAGGTTATTACAGTTAACTAACACCATAAAAACGCTCGTATTACCTAAACATCAACTTAAATAAAATAGAAAAACAAACTTACATGAGCTTTAATTTAGTTTTATGTATTACAAAAAAATTAAAATAATTCTGAATAACCATATTAAGTACTGTTCGGGGTCAATTTGACCCTTTTTAGGTTTTTTTCGTTGTCAGTAATATCAGTTAACTGTATTTTTTCTTGAAATTTTATTTTGCTCATTTAGGGTCATGAACATGCATACAAAGTTTCAACATGCTGATGTGTTGTGAAATATGCATACAGACATTTTTATACGTTTCTGATGTTTATGGGTCAATTTGACCTCCGTAGGCATTCATTCAAAAGCAACTGAAACACACAGACAATAATATAAAATTCCTTTGTTGTATGTCAGAGATCCTCAACTCTAGTACTGAAATGCCTTTAACAACTTTTTAATTTCAATTTTGTGAAGACCAAACTGTTTCGCCTTTCGACTGCAAGTCCCACTTTTGAGCATAGACATAAAATTACTTTTCCAGCTAAAATTGCTATAAAAATGTAATACTTCAGTACAGACTAAAGATTGATATCTTTTTAAAGGTGAAACATCACAGATTACACATGTTGAAAGTTATAGAAGTTTAAATGTAAGAAAACATCAAATATAAAAATAAATATTTTTTTATAAAATAGCAAATTTACAAAACATGTAAATCTTCAAGACAATCAAAGCCAACCATCTGAACAAGTTTTATGTCAAATTTTAGATTGATATCCCAAAGATTTTTGATTAAAACTTATTTTGAGATAAAAATGTGGACGCAGAACCAAACTTTTCCACTAGATAATAAACATTTTTATAAACCATAAATTCATATATTTATTCTTTGAAATGTGTGAAAGGTACTGATATTAAATGTTTATTGATTGTACTTGACAGTATGTTTTTTTCTCACTCCCTTATTGGTAAAATGGTATTTTTTTTTGCTATTACATTAAATTCAATTAGGGTCAATTTGACCCTGTCCCTGATTTTGAACAGTACACAAGGGTTAAATACCCAACCATTTTTAAACAGACATTAAAAAAAAACAGTCAAATGTACACTTAAACATGAAACATTGAATCTCAATACTACTGCTGTAAAACACTGTTAGGCACATTAATTACCAGCACTAGCCAGGAATTACCAGTTACTTTCAAAAAATAAATTATATATATATACACATACACTATTTTTTAAGTTAAGGTTTAATTGTAAGTCACAATTTTCAAGTTTCCATATTTTTGTGTGACACTGCTATTGCTTCGTATGACTAAAAGACAACTGAAAACAGCAATTCGTTGACCAAGTGGCTATACAAGTAGTTTTGTCTTGTGTTCCTGCAATGAATAAGAATTTCCCCAGATCTCATTTTTTTCGGTTTAGAAACTAGTTATTGCTCAAACTGTGTTTTTCCAGATATTACATAAATGAAAACATAGATACTACTAAAGCGGAAATCCAATCCAAATTCTTTTATTTCAATTCCAATTTGGTAACAGCATCGCTTTTCCAAAAAGCTTTACTTTTATATTATATATATATATATTAAAAAAAATAATAATAAAAAATAATAAAAAAAAAGACAAATGCACAGAGGTCAGCTTTTTACAGTCTTTTATTTTTAGCAAAAGAATCATTTCACTCCTGCATTTTCTCAATGGTCTCCTCCTTGTATTTGCCCTTGTCCTTTTCGTGCTGTCGGGACTTGGCCTTGCGCTCAAGGATCTTCTTGCGATCCTTATCAAGCTTTAGCCTGGTGATCACCACCTGAACAAAGAAAAGATCAATTACATTAACCTTTCCACTAACATGAAATGGCAAAATACTTGCAATTACGTAATTGCATCCTCTATAATTTAAGATGTCTAAAATCATTTAAATATTCACTGTGTGAATGCAAATGCAGATGTTAAATATGCAGTTTTCAAAAAACGTCCTGACAAAACAGCTGGAAGGCTTTTGCTGATAAACACAGGGATATCTGCATACTACAAGTAACAAACACAATCCTGTATGCTTATGCATAGGTGACACTGGCAAATCAAGAACAATTAGAAACAGTTTCATTAATATCAGACAAATTTCAGAAATGTGTAGCCAACCCAAGAGAGGCATGACAATTCAGCAGCATCAGAGTTTGTAATGCACGAAGACTAGTTCTAGACTTTAATGGTCTCTCTCAAAATTGGATTTCCCAAAACTTCAAATGTTCATTTCCAGGGCAATACAAGAATTGTTCAAATAAAAAAATAAAAAATGCAAGCTGCTTTGGATAAAAGTCCAACTGACAATAGAATTTTTATCTACACTTTGCCAAAATTCCTCTGTTGCAACCAATACATGAAGTTTCAAACTCTACTGACAACATGACATTTAAAGTAATTATGCATATTTAATGTAAAATCAAAATGCAATCGACATTCTCTAGCTTAGGGCTTTTCAAACTCGGTCCGGTGACCTGCAGAGTGTAGCTCCAACTTGCCTCAACACCTGCATGGAAGTTTCTAACATGCCAAATAAAAGCTTGATTAGCTGCTTTAGGGTTGGAATTGAACTCTGCAGGAGTTTGGACAGTCCTGCTCTAGCTCGTGTGTAGTCTTACCAAACTAAATAAAACCACTAAAACTTATTAAAATCACATCAAGACATGGATCAGCCATTCTGCTTCCTAGACGCAAGACATCCGCTTGTTATTTTTCCAATGACACCGATCTCTCATGCTTGGCACGCAAACAAACATCTGAATATAAAACATACCTTGCTGGGGTGGATGCCAACATGGACTGTGGTGCCGTTGGCCTTCTCACGCTGAACACGCTCGATGTAAATAACATACTTCTTCCTGTAGACCTGGACAACTTTGCCGATCTGCTGGCCTTTGTAGTGTCCCCTGACAACCTGGTGATGAGAGAAATAATAAGCAAGGGATGTTACACAGAGTAAGGTGACAAGCATTAAACTAAACATTTCTTTACACCAGACCTTAAACTTGACCATGTAGGAAAAACCAAGAATGTCCTCACCTGGACCTCATCGTCCTTACGGATAGGCATGGATCTCACGTTGTACTTCTGGCGGAGCTCTTTGGACAGAGGAGAGGACATGATCTTCCTGCGGATGTGTGAAGGGGCATTGAAGTGCCTCTTGCGGTTCTTGCGCCGGGAGGATGTCACAAATTTATTGAGCTTCATGATGGCTGTTTAAGAAAGAGGACAGTACAAAATCATTATGAATAAAAAATAAGCTTAAGTAATAACGCTAAATACGCATAAAAGCTAGGTTTTTAGAATGAGCCTGTCTAGGCTTTACTGACACTAACTTGGGTTAGTTTGATACACTTCGGCATGCATCTCAATTAACAAACGAGCAATAGTAATGCATTACAACAAACAATACGCTTAAAGCTTGCCATTTGTGTCTGAATAACACACGGTGTACTTTATTTGAAAGCATGTTCAAAAGCTCGTGGTATTGCTGTACGTTAGCTAGTTATTTCAACTTGACAATTTACGCACGCAGAGCTTAAGTTTACATATTTATAGTGTTTAAAGACAGTTTATAAGCAACACGATTATAACTACATATAACACGCACAAACGGAAAGCATTGCCTTGTGTTTAGGGCAAAAATACTGTTATCTACACGGGAGAGAACACAGCTAATGTAGCAGCCACTTGCTGAGCTTTAGCGACTAAATCCACAGACACGTCGCACTGTACGTATAAAATAACACATCTAAATTGAAAATAGGGACATTATGTAGCGATTATGTGTGTTTTAGACTTGGAGGACATAAAATCCACGAGGATGGGAAAGGATGTTTAAGAAATGCCTTAGCAATCTTGGCTTACCCTGCCGACTTGTCGCTATGGCCGCCGGAAAAGAGACTCTAGAACTACTTCCGCCAGAATTAGTTCAAGCGCAAATCTCGCGAGATCATGATCGGGATTTCAAAGTAGCTGTCAGTTTTATGGCAAGGTAGCTAATGTACAGACAATTGGACATTCAGTTCATTGAACGAAGTAAGCTATGTTAGTAAGAAACACCATAAAAAACAGAGGTACAAAATATGATGCGATTTAAATAATTAAGTGGATGTGTTGATCTTTTACTTCAGTATAATAGTTTCCTGAAAAACGTGCTATCTTTAAAACGTGATTTAATATCATGAAAACAGGTGAAATTGATGTATTTAAAATTTGGAGAACCAATTACCAATCGGTTACTAATCCTTACTTGAATTAATTTGCAGGTTAAACAGATCTAACTCTTGTCTGTCTGTCTATCTATCTGTCCTAACTCTTGAGTATTAAGTGCCCTAAAAATCTTATCTTTAAAATGTGATTAAATTAAATAAAATCCGGTGAAATTGATATATTTAAAATTTGGAGAATCACTAGTCAGTTACTAGTCCCTTCTTGATTTTTATTTATTTTTTGCAAAAATGTTAAATTCCCAGCGCTCAGTACTGATTCAAGTTCAGTTTAAGCTGCTAGCTTTGTTTTAGCTGGTTTATCGTTGACCACCATGCAAAAACCTTGGTTCAAGATGGTCTACCAGCTAGAAAACAGCTACTGTATTCCAAAACACAGCTTGAATTCGACTTTGTAGCACTTAATCTTACAGTTTCAGCAAGCAAAATCACAAAACATGTCATCAATTTCAATGCACCAATAATATTGCAAACAAATATTAAAATTGAAATACTGGCATAAATTACACTCACCCTTATGTCATTTCAAACCTGTGTGCATTTCATTCTTCTGTGAAACACAAAAGAATATATTGAAGAATGCTGGTTACCAAACAGTTTCGGTTCCCATTGACTTCCATTGTATTTTTCCCATACAATGAAAGTCAGTGGCAACCGAAACTGTTTAATTACATTCCACAATATATATTTATACTGCATATATTGTTGAGTAAATAATGACAGAATTCCCATTTTTTGTTTGGGCTATCCATTTATCAAAGTAATGAACTTGCTGGCTTTTATTCACTCCAAAGCATGATAATTTCTTGTGAAGTTTCACAGGTGCTTTAGTTAAAAGAAAAATCCTAGGGACTTCCTTTGTCAAAAGGTTACACAGAAGAAGAAAGAAGGCACATCTGAGTCACTAATCATTTTATTAGAATGATATAATTGACAATGAATTTGAAAACAGTTTTTATTCAACACAATATTATGTGTCTGTTATTTTGGCTTTTATCCAACCAACCTTTAAAAATAGCAAAACACAGTTTGGCACAACTGTTCTCTTTGAAACTGCAGGTCTATTTCACTGCCCTGACATGTCATGCGAGCAGGTGTTCTTTCACTCAACTCAATGGTGTCCATTGTGAAAATGAATATAGCATTGAATGAGCCAGATCAGGGGAAAACATGGATTGACCAAATCTGTAGCTGTAGACAGTGTTCTTTAGCCTGTAGTTTGGTTCACAGAATGGGTCTAAGGCGCATAAAGCTCTGTCTGGTCGTTTGTTCTCTCTGGGCTTTGGGACTTTAGAATAAAAAGGGTCTTTTGAGTGCATACGATTGAATAGACACACATGAAAACAACAAAGGTACAAAGGTTAGTGTTCTGTAAAATTGGACAAAATTCTATTGAGGACCTCTCATGCACCTGTAAATTTGTAAAAATACACTCTTTTTTAACTAATGATTAGCTTACTGCCATTCCATCCATCCATCCATCTATTCATCCACCTGTCTGTATATTTACAGATTTTTGCTTTGGTGCATTTCTTAGATCAGAAATGAAATTTTGTTCAGCCTCCACATCATCTAGTCACTTGTGCACATCATAAAAGCAGTTTCTCGTTGTTGTTGTTTTTAACAAATTGCAATTGCTTTGGTACCTTCATGCAACTGATTATGTACATTTGACTAAATTTAATTTAATTAAATTAAATGCAAATTGGTTAATCTAGTTGTCATAAACAGTCAAGTATATATTTACACATTTCTATTCGCAACGTTGGTCATGTAGTGCCAGTGTTCTGGAGAGTTTAGCCCCAACCCTGAAAAAAACTCACCTGCCTGTAGCCCCTAGTAATCCTGAAGACCTTGACTTGCTTGCTCAGGTGTGTTTGATTAGGGTTGGAGCTACACTCTGCAGGACAGCAGCACTCCAGGACAGATGTTGCCTACCCCTGTATTAGATGCTTTGTAAATTTGCCACAAATTGTGCAATTGAATCTTGACTTTCAATAATTAAGAGAATGTAATAAACCAGTTTTCCGGAATAGCGTAAAGGTGCATCTAATGAATCTTAAATTGGAAAGCATATATAGGCAGAGGACAACACAAGAGTTATACATTCTGGCAATAAAATAAAACGATTAGGGTCAACCGCTGAGAGGAAGAAAAGAAGTAAGGATGCTCGGTGGAATGGTACAGAGACAAAACAGCGGAAGAGGCCAAGGACAGAGGCACATATCAGGCCAATAAGGGCTACTATTGTGGACCATGTTGTCAATCATGGGCTTATAATGGCTGAAGGGTGCAGCTAAACATTGGGAGATCAACCATATCCTCAATTTAAACATTTTGAAACATCAATCTTTCAATCAATATCCCACAAACTGTAATGTGTAAATGTGTACTTTTGACATGGATGTATGGTATACATGAGAAGCGCAGCCTTTAGCATTTCAGTACAGTAACTGTCAACCAAACTGTTGCCATATTTATCAGGTAACACTAACAGTGCGTAGTATTATACTGACAACATGACAAGCATTATGATTTTGTTTGTGAACAATGACACAATGACTTTTCATTCTGATGCCACTTAAACATTTATTTTTGAGAAATGAACTAAAGATTTTTATTAAGTTACAGGCTTTTGCAGAAAAAATATTGTGCTGTTCTGTTTGTACAAATTGTTTTGAGAAATGCACATACTTCGCTAATATTACAGTTTTTCTCAATTGCTTTGGCACAATTCCTACATTCGAAACAATTTCAGATCTTTGAACAATTCGCTTCTTGTTCACATCAGATCAGGGAATTTCTTATTGATTTGAGCAAACTGCCAATGCTTTGTGTGCAAACAGGAAGTACAAGTACAACTAATTGCATGGCTTGTTGATCAAATCTGATTAGTTTCTTGCTTAAACTGTCAATCTCTTTACAAATTCTACATCATTTTTCATCGTATAAACCATCACATTCAATACTATCTATTAAATTATGAAAAATTGGTATACACGTATTTTCCATAAATATCTGATACTAACATTGCAATGTCTGCTAAATTGGCAAATGGCTATTTTTTCTGCATTTGTGGTAACATAAGATACATGTTCAGTATTTGGACAAGCAAGATATCACTTTACACGTAATACATTTGTACAAAAATAAATGTACTTTATGAATACAAATGTTCATATACTTTTATGTACTATTGACTCTTCTCAACAAGTATCAGATTTTTTTTTTTTTTTTTTTTAAACCTTGGTTTGACTGACTTTCCATGGTCGACTGTCATGGTGAAAAAAAAACAACTAAATATTTTGACCAGTGTGGCTAACACGATGAAAAAAATACTTTATATTTTGGTGGCCATGGCCAAATTACTGATATGATAACTAGGTTTTGAAAAATGAATTAAATGTTTTAGGTTAATAATTACATTTTGCAGACGTGCAATAAAGTTCTGAGGTTCCAGCAAACAGTTATGGCACTTGCACTGTGTGTGTTAAGTGTTAAAACTGTTTCGGGAAAGTGTGCCAAAGCTGAGAAAAACTGTAACTGTTTTTCTTCCTAATGTGTCAGAGAGGGCAACAGAATAGAATTATTTTTGTATGTAGCTATATATCTTGCTGTGGCCCCACCTTGAACTGTTTGGTTCAGGTGTGTTCCTGTAGGCTACTGTGTCAGTGTGAGGCGTGACACTTCAGTATGAGTAATCCCACGCTCCTTCCATTCAATACAAACACAGCCAGGAAGCAAATGTGACAACTTATTGCAGACTGACTGAAAACAATGTGGAAAAATATATGGAATAAGGTGAGTCTCAGAAAATGTAAATAATTGTTTATCAAAAAAAGCATTAAGAGAATATATATTAAAACCTCTACTTAATGCCTCATATTGCAGGTGTTCATGGTCCTGATGGTTGGGAATCTGTTTATGCCCACTGACACAAAGAACAATAGAGAAGGAAAGTCTCGGAGACGGAAACTGGAGTCTCACCCTCGCCGGAATGCCTCGTCTATCAGAATCTCCCCAGATCCGATGATGACAGGTCCAGAATCAGGAGTGATGCCTGGTGCAGTTGAAATTGACTTTGACAAGAGTATCGAGGACATGGTGTCTCAGGTCCGAAACAATCCCAACTTATCCATAAGCAAATGTGTGGTGGATCGCAAGCTTTGGATGTCAAACAGTCGCAGCCTTTCTCCCTGGTCCTACAGGTGAGTGTATTATGGATTATTAGTTTCATCTTTAAAATTCAAACATTATGAAAATTATTATCTTTTTAACTCATATGCTCTGATTGAGGATCGAGAGATCCCACAGTTTAGTTTGTGTTGATGTTAGAGTCTTCAGTGTTAGAAATAATATTATTTATTCAAACATAAAAAAATATTTCTTTTAAATACTCCAATTTTGCCACTATGTATATGGTTACACTTTCTTTTGATAAGTAACTCTGTAACTACATGTCAACTAATTATCATAAATTTGCAATCACATATCTACTAACTCTCAAGAGTACTGTTGGTAGATTAAGGGTTAGTTTAATAAGTTGAGATATAACTGCAAAGTTTCTCATAGTCATGAAAATAAAGTGTTAGAGGATATTAAGCAGACAGTCTATAGTAATTCTCTAATTGTTGCTAGTTTACATAGTTGCAAAGCTCTTGTTAGTATAATGTCTAGTGTAGTATAAAAATAAAGTATTACATAAAGACAGACAGAGAGAGAGAGAGAGAGAGAGAGCTTTTTTATTATTACAACATTTCACAACTGTACAGTTTTTACTTTGATCATATAATTGCAAATTTGGTAAGCAAATAAGAAAAAAGCAAATCTTACCAAGACTTCTGAGCAATGTATACATAGGCCTGTCTTTTACCTTAATGACATTTATTGAATGTCTTTGGACAGAATCAACCACGACGAGACCCGTAAACCCGTGGACGTCCCGGAGGCCGTGTGTTCTTGTGTGGGCTGCCTCAATCCTTTCACCATGCAGGAGGATCGCACCATGACCAGCGCCCTCATCTACGCCAAGATCCCCGTGCGCAGGCTGCTGTGCCATCGGCCAACCAGGAAACCGACGAAGCAGAAGAAATGTGTTCCCCGTTACCGATCAGTGGTGGAGAGCATCGCCGTGGGGTGCACGTGCATCGTGGGGTAGCCGCGCGGGACCAACAGTTTTCAGCTGTTTTACTGCAAATGAATCCGGATCCTAATTTTGCATATTATGGCCTAATTTTCTATAGGGTGAGCTCATAAAACACAACCGTGACTTTTTTAGAACAAGGAAAAGTTTTTGAACATTTGTCGTTGAGTATTAATAATCTGCATTGTGCATGATGTGCATCACCCATTAAAGGAAAAAAGAGATATGTATAATAGTAGACTAGTTGTAAGCCTATAGTGGGATTAAAGCTGTTCTTTTAAAACATTATTAAAGGTGACAGTTCGGGCAGGTCGTTTTTAGTTATAGGTTATTGAACTGTAAAGTTTGTAAAGTTTTTCATGAAAAAGAGAATTTAATGCTGATTATATGTCTGTGGTTTGGTACAAATACATGGTAGCCTACCTGTTTAAGTTTGCCCTCTACTGACCAAAATATAAGATAGTGATAGAAAGAGGAGACGCAAAGGCTACTTTCATGATGTCGTAATGTATTTTTCTTCTTTCATTTTATTGTGGGGATGGTAAGTGGGTTAACACATAAACCGAGGAAACAATTTTTAAAAAGTACAAAAATATTGCCTTAATTTAATATTTTTCCTCATATTTTCCCAAAATATGCTACATAGCCTAGTTATTTTCAGGTTTTTATTGTACATATTTGCAAATTGACAATATTATCCTGTGTTGAAATATACGAAACATAAATAAATACATTTGCAGGATTTTGTTTTCTCTCTGTGTTAAGAAATGCGAATATGATAGCATATTGTAACGCACCAGCTCATGTGAAGTCAACGTTTAGTGACACACAGTGCCTACTTTTATACTTAACATTTATCAGAGCCGGACAGTAACGGAGTACATTTACTTGAGTACAGTACAATTTTGGGGGATCTGTACTTTACTCGAGTATCATTTTTGGGGAGTACTCATGACTTTACTCAAGTACATTT
>JAUCNO010000152.1:8035788-8052074 GCA_032353835.1 Enteromius viviparus
TGTACTTGAGTAAAATTTAGCAAGGGGTATCTGTACTTTTACTCAAGTAATGAACCTGTGTACTCTGTCCGCCTCTGACATTTATACAAGATTTCATGATTCAGATGATTGTAAGTTATTGGCATAGCCTGATGAGGAGCGTTTCATGTGTTTATTAAAATATTATAGACTTAAAAACGACTCAAAGTGATTTATTGCTACTTGTGATGTTCTTAAAAACAATCACACATTAGGATGACAGCCATTAAAACGAAAACAAGACATTTGAGTTTCTGGTCTCATTTGCGCCATCAGCAGGACTCGAAGAGCTGAGTGCTGCATCATCTCAATCATAGTGATGAGCGAGGGACAGTAATAGAGAAAAAATACAGGAGAAGGACGCATCATGCCCGGTATGTGTTTGGCTGAGGTGACAGATAATTTTCAGCTGAAAACATGATTTTAAATCTGACTGTTACTATTGTTTGATTACTTGCGAGAAGGACGCGGTCCAGGTGAGCGAATCTGGTGTTTTGTGCAGGTGAAGGGTCCATCGGCGGTGACGGCAGCAGAAGGTAGGATATCAAGACATCTGGATAATGATGCGCTCTCAATGATTACTATCAGCGCTTTCAGGCGGATATCTTAATTTTACGAACTCATCATGTAATAAAAATTATATTTTAAAGAGGCTTTTCGACATAAATGATCTCTTCAAAACATTAGCAGTATTATCAAAAAGGGGAAAAAAACCCGAATACTATAACTTTAATTTAAAAAGTACATTTTTCTACTCATTCAAGTATAAATGAGATATTGAGAAACAAACATGTCATAACTACAAATTATATAGGCTATATAAATACATATGTATGTATAATTAAATAGTCAAATAACATCATATGATATATTCTATATCATCATATTATGTAATATATACATTATATATGTGTGTGTGTGTGTGTGTGTAATGTATATATAATATATATGTAGATTCCCCAGATTCTGTCCCAATACAATACAATATATATATATATATATATATATATATGTATTGTATTGTATTGGGACAGAATGAACTTGAAGATTTTCCCGTCTCAAACAACCTCCCATAATTGTATTTTTTGTCAACATTAGAGAAGCTGAAATAGCCTGCTAGCCAACATATTGCCATTCTGAGTATGAAATATAGTTTTAAGCCACAATACAAAACTTAGAAATCAGGCCTAATCAATCAAACAGCTACACTGTTACAGCTATAAGACTAATATACAGTTAAATGAGCGGCAAGCAGAATAATCCATTTACCTATTCACTGAAACATTGCACAAATTTGCATATTGCAGCTGGACTAGCCTACATGGTATGTTTTTTATAGCTCCGTACTATCTACAAAAATCTGTAGGCGACCACTATTTCAGCCTTTTCAGATTCAATCCAGGACTCTCAAACTATATTTAGAAGCTCTTGTGGCTCATAAATATTCATTGAGGTTTTAGTGCTTTCTTAAAAAAAGATGCCAGCATGAGTTCCCAACAGTGAGTCAGGCAGCGTGTGTCAATGAGTAGGAGAGAGAGGGATGGTAGGTGAGAGTGAACCCTTTGATATTTTGATATGCCGATACCCGGGGGACTAGCACAGATGGCACCTGTTCTCAGAGGCACTGGCCACTCTCGCTGACTACTCAGTGTGTGATTTCCGTCACCAAATATCATACATGAGTCTTCACATTTCCACTGGGGAGTTCGGGTGACATTTGTCTAAATAAATAAATAAACAATTACCTAGAAGTTTGTCCAGTATCAGAATTATGACATATGATTCTGTTTAAGGTGTTAACAAGAGAATTGCATACTTTTAGATTGAGTTTGATTAAGCAGATGGTCCCAGCATCTAAGTGCGACCTCTGTGCATCTGTACAAAATAGAAACAAATATGATGCAATTAACTCACATCAACAGTGCACATACATGGCAAAACAAAAAAAAATTGGCAATACCTAATTTAAAAATAAATATAATTCTAAAACATAGTAATACATAGTAATTAGCCTACAATAGCTAATTAAAACTCACACCTTTAAAAAAAAAGGTTAGCTATAAACAGTCGATATGTTTATTTAAAAACAAACAAAACAGCGCAAGATATTGAATCCCTTCACTCCTGTCAAAAAATTATACATAATTGATTGATTGTTTATATAATATTTATTAGTAATAGTGGTGGTATACAGACGAACCGTTAGACGGCGCTATTGGACAGCTTTAAATTGAACAGCAAAAAGTTTACACTCTCATAAACATGATGATGATTTCATGTCCTGCTTCGCGCGTCTAAATAAAGCGCTGTGATCAGTCGGGCTCTGCGCAGTACAGTCCTGGTCAGAGGGTAAATGTCCATGTAACAACAGTGTAACTGCCCTCATCACCGCCCCTCCCAACCGAAGCTCGGGAAAACAGCTCAGCCCTCCGTGCTTCTGGGAGGAAAACATGATGATCCGGGAGGATGCACAGCACGTCTTCGTGACACACGCGTGAGAAGTGTTTAGGATGCTGCTGTAAGTCCGCACGCATCCAGCGAGCAGCAGCAGCAGCAGCAGCCCTCCTCCTCCGGCCCGGGTCTGCTGTCATCGCAGCGCGGATGGTGGGAAAAGACCCTCCCAAAGGAAAACAGACGAAAGAAAGATGAAATGTTTCTCCCGGTACCTGCCTTACCTCTTCCGACCTCCGAGCACCCTGCTCTCCTCGAGCTGTCACACGGAAGGTAAGAGCCGAGATCCTCGCAGACAGCTGGACATTGATTCTGCTGGGTCACAGCGCGCTGAAGGATGCTGCGTAATCACAACTTTCTGTCTGGAAGTGCTAGGGATGTTTTCCATACGCGATACTTATTTTTACAACTCTGTGGGGTAGTATTTGATAAAGGATTTTTTTGGTTGACATTATTAATTGGAAACTATTATAACTATATAATAGTCTATACATGTTATATTATTGCATAAAATGAATGTGTGTATATATATATAAATCTTATTAAATATTTGTACACACACACACATTCATTTCATGCAATAACGTTCAGCTCCATCCTCCATGGTTAAACAAGAAAATCAGTTTCTGAATATAGTCTCAGTAATTACAGCTGACATAAAACCATTTTTTTAAACATTTATTATTTATTTATTTTAAGATTTTCAGCATATGGAGTAGCCTATAGTATGTTGATATATCAAGATCATTTGAGTGACTAAGATACAAGTGGTGTGTGTTAATCTACAAGATGTAGATTAAAGATAATGCTATATAAAACATACAGTTAGATACGAGATAAAAGTTTTCACATTTCTGGATGTGGGATATAAGATTTATTCTCTCAGAGAGCTGGAGAATGCATTTTGAGATAAATACGGTTTTTATGTTCCAAATACCTGAGTAAATGTATGACCTTTTCAGATATGAATCCATGCTGTTCTGCTTCTTAAGCCATGTTGTATATATTTGTGACAGATTTGTTCATTTGTAATAGCAGAAGTCTTATTATCTGGTCCAAGAAACATCCTTGTGAGCACTTGTGTATGGATGAATTTAATGTGCCTGTCAGGGTGCCCCACATCATGTTTAAAACACTGTCAAACAGCGGAGCTCATTGACTATAAAAGTCTGATTTACTTTTGCCCTCTGTTGCTTTTTACCGCTAAACAGGAAAATATGACCCTACTTGCTTTTAAAAAGATTATTGGCAATTTAAATAATACTGTATTATCTACAGTACATGCTGTTAGTGAGTTGCACTGTGTAAGAATAAAAACAGGCCGTTCCTTTGGCTCCGCTTTCTCAGCCTGATACTGTAAAATATTGTTAGATTATTTCTTTGGACTCTGTTGTCAGATTTAGTTCAACAGCGGGCAAGAAAAACAAAACTGATGCTATAATTAAAGTCATCACCTTCATTGCCCTTGTCTAAAGTGAAACCTAGTTTCCTGTGAGCAAACAGCCATGTGATGACTTCCCATCCTGATATGAATATAAAGATTAAAACCTGTGTTTGACGTCAGAACTGTGGCATGTGCCCTGTGAGCCATAAAGAGTCATTGTGTGTCTTTAAATCTAGCCTGAATCATGTCAAGATCCTATTCTCCTTTATTTCCTGTTTTTCCTTCATTTTTAATACAATAAAAGGCAAAAAGCCAGAATTTGGACTATAGTTCATCAAAGTTCATCAAAACACCTACTGACAAAGTCAAAGTGCACTTCAAATATTAGCACATACCTAGTAGATGAAGCATAAAACCAAGGGGTCAAGGTTTGGACAGTTGTTTATTTTTTACATTAAGCATAATACTGAATATATATAGGCCTATGTAATATTTTATTGATTATAATACTATTTATTGACTACTGTTCCAATCATTGTGTGTGTGTGTGTGTATGTGTGTGTGTCTCTCTCTTTTCTATCTCTCTATATATAGAGTTCTGTCAAATGATTAATTATGATTAATCATATTCACAATTAATGTTTTATTTATGTAATATATAAGTGTGCATATTAGTGTGTATAGAAATATACTGTGTGTATGTATTATGTGTGTGTGTGTGTGTGTGTGTATATTTATATACTGCTCAAAAAAAATAAAGGGAACACTAAAATAACACATCCTACATCTGAATGAGTGAAATATTCTTATTAAATGCTTTTTTTCATTACATAGTTGAATGTGCTGACAATAAAATCACACAAACATTATCAAAATCTAGGGGGAAAAACACACTACAGGCTGATCCAACTTTGATGTAATGTCCTAAAAACAAGTCAAAATGAGGCTTAGTGGTTTGTGTGGCCTCCACGGGCTTGTATGACCTCCCTACAACACCTTGGCGGACTAAAGAGCATCAGCGCCTTGGTCTTGCAGGAACTGCTGACACACTCCAGCCACATGAGGTTTAGCATTGTCTTGCATTAGGAGGAACCCAAGGCCAACTGCACCGGTATATGGTCTTACAAGGGGTCTGAGGATCTCATCTCGGTACCCAATGGCAGTGAGGCTAACTCTGCCGAGCTCTCCAAAGGAAAGGCACCCCACACCATTCCTGACCCACTGCAAAAACTGGTGGATGCTGGAGGATGTTGCAGGGAGCAGAACGTTCTCCACGGCATCTCCAGACTCTTACGTCTGTCACATGTGCTCAGTGTGAACCTTCTTTCATCTGTGAAGAGCAAAGGGTGTCAGTGGTGAATTTGCTAATCTTGGTGCTCTATGCCAAATGTTCTGCACGGTGTTGGGCTGTAAGCACAACCCCCACCTGTGGACGTCGGGCCCTCAGACCACCCTCATGGAGTCTGTTTCTTACCATTTTAGCAGACATGGAGGTTTTTTCAGGGGTCTGGTAGTGCTCCTTCTGCTCCTCCTTGCACAAAGGCAGTGGATGGTTGCCCTTCTACGGCCTCCTCCAGGTCTCCAGATGTACTGGCCTGTCTCCTGGTAGCTCCTCCATACTATGCTGACAGACACAGCAAACCTTCTCGCCACAGCTCACATTGATGTGCCATCCTGGATGAGCTGCACTACCTGAGCCAGTTGTGTGGGTTGTAGACTCATGTTACCACTAGAGAAAGCACCGCCAGCATTCTAAAGTGACCATAACATCAGCCAGAAACTGTGGTCTCTCTGGTCACCACCTGCAGAACCACTCCTTTATTGGAGGTGTCTTGCTAATTGCCTTTTTCATTTACACAACAGCATGTGAAATTGATTGTTAATCAGTGTTGCTTCCTAAATGGGCAGTTTAATTTCACAGAAGTGTGAATGACTTGGAGTTACATTGTGTTGTGTAAGTGTTCCCTTTATTTTTTTGAGCAGTGTATATGTATATAATGATTCAATGGACCATTCATAAAGAACCATTTTCTTCACTCCTGAATGAATTAGACATTTAACCTATTCAAATTAATCATTATGACATTTCCCACCACCTACTGGCAGTTTAAATTTATTATTCAGAGTATAATTTTTATTGAAGAAATAATTTAATATTTCTTTGGTAATAATAATAAAATTGTGTGTTCATGAACAAGCTGAGGTTGAATGTGGGAAATGTTAGCTTGGGTAATGGGACTTTTAACTTCTGGATTGTGGCATTAGTCACATGACATATACGGCTCAAGCGGTTCGTTTAAAAAGCTCAGTGAGCAAAGATGGCAAGTTTTAAATCCGATGGGTCCTGCGTCAGCTTACCAAAGCTATTGAAATGAATGAATGCTTACAAACAAACCTATAGACATCCTCACCAGTAATTTTCCATTTTTTTAAGTGTGGAGCTTCAAATATAGTCTCAGCCTCACTTTCCTGGAAACACTTCAGCAGTGTCGAAGTCGTGATCTGATTGGTTGAATTTGAGCGGATTCCCGGGGGGGGGATGCGAGTGTCGCGTTTATTTTCGGTACACCAGGAAACAAAGCGCAGATGTGTGATAGCGGTAGAAGAACTCTTTTGTACTCTATTGTACCTCATTAGTACACTTCGGCAAGATGTGCAGATAGCCAAACCTGTGTCATGAAGAACGCCAACAAACTCCTCCAGCACAATAGTAAATTCAGCTTTGTCCTTAGAGTTGTGTCCACAAAATAACCTGTTTTTGTTAGTTTTAGATGCTTTGAAGGTCTCTGAACAAAGTCTGCATACGTTTCCTACTGATTTACTCTGTGTTTTAATCAGATGCGGTAATGCAGACGCCATTTTTGTTTTACGTGTCAGAACCGATCAATGACTTATTGCTTGTTTTCTTCTACTTCGTTGATTTTCTCTGCTCAAACAGCATTATGGGCAAGCCTTGCCAAAAAAGGGGCTATGAATTCCAGACCTTCAGCCGTCAGTCTGAAGCCGTCGGTCTGAAGCCGTCGGTCTGGCTACGTGAGACTACTTCAAATATGACACACTATCACAAATACGTGATGAAAAACAAACAAGCCACATTAAAGTGAGTCTTTAGCAATTGTGCAAGATTTAGCTATCATATGTTCAGAGCAATGATAGTCACAAATTTATTGGATGGTTTTAAAGATACAACAGTAGATTAATTATTCATCGCTGGCTGACTTTGTTGGCAGCCATGCCAGCAAGTCTGTTTTAGATAGGCCTTGAGCTCCCAGTCATTTCGAAACAGTTGTAACCTTTGTTGTGAAATTTCTTCAGAGAGACCAGGAGACAGACTTTGGATTTGGAAGCAAAATTCTCTTTATTGTGAGAACTCTGTCCGCGCGCTGCAGTCGTCAAAGTAAATATCCAATTGTCTATATTCTGTTGTCTAAACCGTCAGACTTGTCTGTTGTCTTCAAAGTAGTCTGGCTAAGGCATAGTATCCTATAGCTTATATACAGTTCAAGGGGGAGGAGTTACATAGAGGTGGAGATATGACGTCTTGTATTGAACAGGAAACTTAGGGTCTGGGCAGGACTGTTTTCCACCCCTGATCTTAGTTAGCATACAAGTCTATAGAAATCTTTAAAGAGTGGAACAGTTGAACCTTGAGATTAGCATTCACTCTTATCTTGGGAAACTAATCAGATGTTCAGGACCTAATCAAAAGGCTACTGTCTCAGGTCAGAGCTCACTGTTCTTAGAATGTAAATAAGAAATACATGACTTTCAATTTATACTGTTACATATGAAAATGTTTAGCCATTTCTACAATTTGTAATCCTACACCTGTAATCCAGCATTTCATAACAACGAATAGGGTCACGGTGACTTTCGGACCCTAGATGACAAAGTAATACAGCTGACAGACAGTTTGAAAGCTGCTGTGTGCTGACCAGCATCAAAAGCTCAGCTGTAGCCACCAGCTAGCGTGCAGAAAAACTGATGAGTAAATGAGCGAGAGAGCTTGCGGTTGTGTAACAGAGGTCAGTGGTGACGACTCTGAGGACATGAGCATGAAACAGTGATGTTATGGATCTCAAAAATGCTTCATCAGGCTAATGTACTGCACTTTGGCCCTTCCTAGAAAAAAATTGGGAAGGTTGCGAGCCGAACTGAGGACGGTTGGTCCGGCGTGGTCTGTCAGTGCCCAGGGGTCTGGCTGAGCTTTCAGCGTTCAATATCCGGTTGTTCATTAGTGAAATCACCCGGAGGCCCCAAAGTGAATTTTCTCAGTGATCCATCCCGCGCCACTTCGTGAACTTGTTTTGAGGATGCTTGTTTGTGTTTGTCTGATGAATGGCTAATGTAATATCAGGGTGTTGGCCTATAGGCCAGGCAGCAGATCGTTTATTTCAGCTTGAAATGGGGATTGAACCAGAACCGCCGTTATAGCACCTACCAGCAAGCTTGAGTGTGTGGCGACTGATAAATTGTTTTTTCCGAACCCCCATTGACTTGAGGAAGAAGCATGCTTAGTCACTGCATGTTTTCCAATGGGTTATTCATGTGTGATGTCTGGACGATCGGTAAAGATTGTGATGGATTTACTTTTAAACACTGATGAATTCCATGTATTTTGCTTGTGTCAGGGAAAAACAAGTAGCAGCTTGTCATATACACACGTTTGTGCACACACACACTTCAGTGAAGCCTCACTGTTAATGGGAATTATACAACATGAGAGCATGTGTGTGTGGCCTGAGCTATAAACTAGATATCATGATATGAGAGGAAGAGTTGTGAGAGGTTAAGTGGGGGAGGAGAGACATCAGAATGAAATAGCAGACTGTACTGTAGACACATTACACAGAGAGAACTGGTCGATCTTTCAAAGTGCTCGCATAACCTCTTAACTAAACAGATTGTAAGACTGTAAGATTATAAGAGAGGCAGAGTGTGTGTAATGGTATTGCTCAGAGGATGCTTTTTCATCACTGAAGAGACTGAAGTTATGCTTCAACTTATTCTCTTCTGCTTTTCCTTGAAATTCCTGAGGATACACAGAAATGAGATGTTAAGTAAGAGTATAGAGATTGCATTGAATAACGATAGAGCGAGATATTTTGGTTTTGGAAGACATTTAGGAGTAATGTGCGAATGCTTATTGAGACTTGGAGACTTCAGTATCTTGGCAAATCTGAGCACATTTGAAATGTGAAACTCAAAATGGAAAAAACTAAATGGGAAACACTTTAAAATAAGGTTTCATTTGTTGTGAATTATCAATACATTATTTATACATTTTTATTAACATTATTTAATAAAAATACAACTAGTTCATGTCAGTTCAGATCATGTGTATGTAAAATTTATTGTAAATAAAACATACAATTAAACAAAATTTATGTAAACACATTTTCTATTTATTTTATTTACATTTTAGTTTAAGTTTTAGTAATTGTATTATTTGCTGTTGTCATTTTAATTAGTTTATATTTATATTACATTTATATATTTATTTAATTTTTTAAGTCATTTTAGTTTTCATTCTGGTTATATGACAAGACAGTATTTTTAATGTCTATTTTGTCATTTTTTAGATTCATTTCAATGAATTAAATTGGATTTTACCAATCTCATTGTTGACTTTTCTTTTCTAAGGGTGTGTGCATGTCCTTGACATGTACCAGGTATCCCAGACTGACCCTGACTCACGGGAAATGTAGTAAAGTTGAGCTATGAGTCCCCTGAGAGGACAGGGTGATCTGTTCAACAGCTGAGACCCTGTCTGCTTCGTTCATTCTGCCTAGCTTTTGTTCTTCCCCAAAAAAAAAAGTGTTTGGGCACTTTTTTTTAAATGCATGAACGGCTTGTCACACTGTTATATAACAATATCAATGTCACAATGTCACATTTAAAATAAAAAAAGCACAGTTTCTCAAGCAAAATATTCTGCACAAAGATTTTAATTGGTTAAGTAAACTGTATCTTTGATACACACATTTAGAACATGATGAAAGCTTAATTTCCTTCTGTCATTTGATTAATAGCTTACTATAAAACTGTCTAACTTCAGCTCTTGTTTCACGTTTGGCTGTAAAATCTTTACATATTTTAAATCTAAAATTGGATTTTATATTAGGAATATTTAAAGATGAGCAGTTACTGGGTTTAAGCAACTCATATTTACTTGATTTTATACATAATTTTTAGAAAATCATGTGAAATTTGAGTATTTTAAAGAAAGCTTATTTGCATAGCATTGCATTATATGTTTTGCCCAAACAATAAAAACTACAAAGTAAAACTACGCATTTAAACATCATCTAAGTAAGACATATAATTATTAAATACAGAGTGACAAGTGGTATTTATATGGATTTAATAAATTTTATTAAAAAAAAACTTTTAAATTAATTAAGCACAAATTAATAATGCCTTATTCTACATGACCTTGTTCTACATACCTAATCCCACCACCTAAAACATAACAGCTACCTTACTAATTATTAATTAAATAAAAAATGTATTGAGTGAAAAGTCGTAGTTACCTATTCTAAAATGTTACAATGAAACTGTGATATTTTTATGTGTGGTCCACCTGCCGCACTGTGAACAAAACTCTCTCATAGTAGGCCGAGATTCATCAGCTCGAAGCTTTCAAATTCTCAGAGCCAGGTGTTTGTGCATTCACACACACGCACACACACACTTTGCCTTTGTCTAAATCCTGCATCAGTTTCCTTTCTAAGGCGGTGGATGCATTAGTCTTCTGTCCACTCTTTCAGCAAGAGAGATGAGAAACCACAGCAGCACAAATCCTGCTTTGTGTTCTCCAGACTGAGGGCAGGTCAGCTGATTCAGATCTGTGAAGAGACTCCAGGAAGAAAGAGACTGAGGGAGGGGAGTGAGAGAGACTCCTCAATGCATGTTACCTATATTTATGTTCGTTTTTGGGGCTGTAGCTTTGCAGCGTTCTCAGATAAGTAGCTCTATTGTCTCGACTATATTCTGCACGTCAAGGAAACACTGAGCAGAAGGGAAGTGCAGCTTTAAAAAGAAACCTGCTGGATCAATTACCTTTTTTTCCTTCTGGCACATGACTAAGCAAGGAGACAGAGCCATGGGCCAAATGAATCAGCACTGTTTCTATGTATTTCCTTCTCATGTGTTCTGCTATTTTGTGTTGGCGTGCAGCTTTACACATGCATATTTTTGCATGCTCTAGCTTGTAAAGGGAAGGCAATGGCATAGACGCCAGTATTTTATTATTATTATTATTATTATTATTGATGTAACATACTGTTGGTGAGCAAACGTGCAAGTTGTGTATTGCATAATGCTGTGTCTGTTCATGTGTGCATACTTGACTAAGTAGGCCAGGAAGATCCATTAGTATGCTATGCAAATAAACATACTTCCTCACTTCCCTCCTTCCCTGCTTAACATTATTTATACCCAGGATAGCCGTACCGGAGTATGCTTTTCTTCCTGTTTAATGAAAGTTCTCAGAGAGACGCCAGGCTCGTTGCAGATGATGAATCACGAGAGGCGTGCAGTTCGGAGAGAACAGTGATACCAAACTCCCACACTATTGGAAGTGACAGACTTTAAGGTCATCTAACTGTACCACCGATTCTGGGATGGTATAGCTGAATTTTCAGCATTATTAAAACAATCTTGAGTAATCATTGTAATATGCTGATTTGGTGTTCAAGAACCATTTATTGTGTTGAAATCAGTTGTGCTACGTTGTTACGTTATGTTTTTTTTAAATACATTTTTTCAGGATTCTTTGCGGAATTCTTTTGCTGTTTAAGAGAACAGCATTCAACTGCTATTATTGATCAGTTTAATACGTTCTTCCTGATTAAAAATTATATCTAAAAAAAATTAGGACACTGACCACAAATTTTAAACATAATATGAATAGTATAAATTATAAATACAGGTGCAGTGTATAAAAAAATAAAAAATGTATATCTTACAGTTCATGAAAGTAAAAATTCTAAAGTATTTAAATATTTACATTTGAGTTTCACTAAATGACCAGCCCTACAATAGAAATTCCGGGTAACTCTTGTTCGTTGAAACCACAATAATAGGGAAGGCTGCCGACTTGGCAACAGTCCAACAGTCCTCCTGAAAGAGGTTAAGTCACAGAAAGTCATTATTAAAAGGGTATTTCATTACTTCAAGGGTTAGTTGACCCAAAAATTAAAATCTTGTCATTAATTACTCACCCTCGGGTCGTTCCAAACCCATAAGACCTGAGTACATCTTTGGAGCAGAAATTAAGATATTTTTGATGATATCAGAGAGCCATCTGATCCTCCATAGACAGCAATACAACTGAAATGATGCATGCGCGTAATCTGTGTCTGTTTGCGGCTAAAGGAAAGTGTACGCTTATGCAGTAATGTTTTCTAAAATGCGGAAGACATAAGTCATAGGAGGAAAATGGTTGAGTATATATTATTTTTGTTTTCTTTGCGCAAATAAAAGTATTCTCCTATGATCGTGAAACTAAAGTTGATCCACTGATGTCACATAGACTTTTTTACCTGTGTTTTTACCACGTTTCTGGACCTGGGATCATTTCAGTTGTATTGCTGTCTATGGAGGGACAGATGGCTCTCTGATATCATCAAAATGATCTTAATTTGTGTTCGGAAGATAAATGAAGGTCTTATTGGTTTGGAACGACACAAGGGTGAGTAATTATTGAGAAAATGTTCATTTTTGGGTGAACAAACCCTTTCACAGAGTGCTATATCAAATCATGTTAAATGCTAAGTTGATTTTAGGAAGGAATGATCGCCAGCTTGACAATACTGGTAAACAAAGCTGATTTAAACACTTGAGAGAGCTTCACAAGGAGTGGACTGAAGCTGGAGTCTGTGCATCACTGTATGTCTTTGAGGAACATTGTTTTTAAAATTTTCACAGATTGAAGAGCCTCTGCCAATCTTTACTTTTGAGAGACTCTGACTCTTTAAGACATCTCTTTTATAGCTAAGCATTTTACAGACCTGTTGTCAATTAACTATTAGTTGCTCGATATTCTGCCAGTTTAATCTTTTTAACTTTTTTTTGATTTTTCAGCCCTTTCTTGTCCCCGTGCAAACCTTTTTGAGACCTGTAGCAGGGCTCAAATTTGAAATGAGCTCATTTAGTGAATACAAGTAATATTTATCAGTTTAAATATTTCTATTGTGAATAAAATATTGTTCATTGTATCATGTGATTTGAAAGTTTAGTTTTTATTTTATTCAAATTTAGAAAAAAGTCCCAACGTTTCCAGAATTATATTAAAGTTTCACTTTATATATATATATATATATATATATATATTCATGATATTCTATTCCTATGATAGTCTAGATCCACCTGTATTTCCATAAATAATTCTATAAATAATTTAAAATCACAACAGTGGATAATCAGTTATATTTCATGTTTTTGCCCCTCATCACCCTGTTGAGGTTTATTCAATGAATTATACATACAGTGTTAGTTCTGGCAGTTCACATGAGTCAAGTTTGCATTATTTTTTGATTTTTTTGTCTGATCAATCACAACTAAGGACTACATTTACAGCTCATGCTTGTTCAAACCAGATGCAAAAAGGTGGCAAATATTTCAGAACATGTTGCACATTTGAGACATCATACATTAGGAGAGCAGATCAGACACCTGCTTTTTCATGTCCAATTCATTTGACTAATTGAGCAATACGATGCAAAAACCTCCATCGGCTCTTTTTATCTAACACATTTTATGCTAATGACCTTTGGACTGGAGGGCTCAGAATAGATCTAACAGGGCTGTGATGAGAGACCCTCCTCCTCTCTCTCTCTCTCTCTCTCTCTGTGTGTGTGTTAGTGCTGTATGAGTCATAGCTGGGCTGCCGGGGCTAACACACACACAAGGGACGCAAACACATCCGAGCAGGAACAGATGATTGACAGCCGTATGCAGACAGTTCTCAGAGGAGGTTTGAGGCTTTCTCTTACTGAACAGACAAAACACAGCAATCAACAGCAGCGTGGGTTTGTAGACATACTGTAATGCTCACAAAGTTCACCTACAACATTTCTAGAAATTAATTCATTTGGCGATCATGAGAGTAATGATGTCACAACAATGAAGGTATAGCTTACAGCCACCCACTTTTACACACCAACATCATTCATCATTAGACAAATTTGCCCACCCTGATGAATAACATTATGCAGATACTATTGTGTTTATCATACTATATGCACAACCATTCAAAAGTTTAGGGACAAGTTTTTAATTGTTTGAATTTGGTTTATATATACAGTGTATATATATATATATATATATATATACTGTATATATTATGCATCAAGTTTAATGTTTTATTACTCTGCATACTATTTGTGTGGTCTTAAAGAAACCCTAAAAATTGCTGAAATTTAATAAAAATTTATTTCATTTAAATATTATCTTTTGTATTGAAATTAATAATTAAAAAAAGCCATTATTTTAGCTTTATTATTATTATTATTATTATTATTGAATTTCATATTTTATTATAGTTTGATATAATGCAACATTTACTTTTGGTCCATAGCCCTCAGTCAATTTTCATATTATTTCATATTAAAATTGTAATAATTTTATTGTAATAATATTCCAAAATATATTTTGTACTGTATTTAAATGTAGTCTTGGTGACCATATGAGACTTCTTTTAAAAACATTTTAAAAAATCATCTTCATCCACAAACCTGTGAACAAAAGCATGCATTTCTAATCATAGACTATATAAAACCGAATTGAATAAAAATTGACACATCATATCATGCATTGTAGCTTATCATGTATCCTATATAGAAGTGCATATCTTATCACATATTATATCATATTTATATCATCATATTGTTACATGGGAGAGACAAGGAGGCGTGCGGATCCATGTGTGCAGCTATTTATTGTCACACACAGAGTCAAAACCGGCAAACAGGAACATCATAGACAGGCATAGACATTAGCATAATCCAAATACGAAGCAATAGTCAGACGATCGGCGAACAGTATCCAAGGGAAACAGCAGAGTCGAGAGTCCCCGGGAACAGGCAGGGGTCGAGAACGGTAAATCCAATGGATTCAATGCAGAGTCGTTAGTCTATCAACAAAATTATAGAAGTCTGTGTACTGAGATCACTTCTTTCCTTCAGATAATACATTTGGTCAGAAATAGTCAATGTTTGTGTTTTGATAGAGAAATCTGGGTTTGGGAAGTGTTTTACATGCGTCTGATAATCCTCCTTTGACTCACCACTTTGCGTGATTTCCCTTCGGCCAGTGGGATTAGGGACTTGAGGATTGTCCTCGCATGATTGAATGGAATCTCTGGGATCAGGAAGAAATGCACATCTGGGTCATGCACTTCCAGGTCAAAGAGCCTAAAGCGTTTACACACATGTACAGAGATAAACCGAGACGTGATGAATCGAGGCAATGCAACATTCTGAGTCTTAGGCTTATATGATATTCATCTTTGCAAACATTGCTTTGTCTCCCTCAGGGTGCTTGTCAAGTTAATATTTTGGTGCAGTTATGTTGTTCAGAAGCAAAAATAGGATAAAATGCAAAAGAAAAAAAAGGAACATTTGGGATTTCTTTTCTAAGAAATCTGTTACTCCAAAAATTATTTGCATGAGAAATATTTTATTAGCCTGCCCAGTCACATTAAGACATGTCATCAAGACTTGCAAAGACACATCTATCAAATGTGTCACATTATACTTTCATAAGTGATGCATTTCATAACGCAGAATGAGAACAGATTTTACCAGAAAACTAAAGTGATAAAAATGCATGACAGAATGAATCTGAAAAAGTTTGCAGTAGATGAAAATGTTGTTGCAGGAATCAGGCCATGTTTATTTAAGCCTCCACCTGCTGGGAACAGAGATAGAGACCAGGACAGAGAAGTTTAAAGTCAAGTGTACTCTCTAAAGCATCCCCACACAATAAAACTTTAATTCATATTATTACTCTTGTAGCCTATGCTTTATTCTGATTGGTTGGTCACAGCATTCAGTGGTGAGATACTTGCGGAAATGGGTAGAAATCTGGGTTACATAATCAGATTCCTAAAATGAAGTTACTGTAATTTGATTAAAATGCCCTGTTATGAATTATGAAAGGTTTTGGTTTTGGAAAACTGCCGAACAACAGTATGACATGCATGCAAGGTCGAAATCAAAGGTCAAGGTCCAAAAAAAGCATTTTTTGCATGAAAAGGTAATGCCTTGTAATCAATTTGTAATCAAAGGTTTATGTTTTGCCAAAAACATGGTTTCGAGAGGATCGTATACGCAGTAATCACCCACGGCTGATAGCCGATTCCCTAATCAAGTACACCCAATCACATCCACCTTCCTTCCCTATAAAATATCCCAGCTTCGATGTTCCC
>JAUCNO010000152.1:8052174-8064548 GCA_032353835.1 Enteromius viviparus
ACGAGCCGAACGCCGAACCCTCACGCACACCCTCGCTAGGGTTCTTTTCCCTAGGGTTCGGAGTTCGCCGTTTTCCCAGCTCCCTGCCCAGACAGCTCGCTAAATTTGCGCTATACATATACTCTATTGTATTACCAGGAAACGAGAACTCTTGAAATACAGATAATACTTTATTGATTACATGCTTATTAGATTAGATACACTTTATTAACACCTGAAGGGAAATTAAATTGTTATGGCAGCTTAATACATCCAAGAAACACTTAGAATACAATACAATATGAAATATATTTTCCACACAGATGTAGACTAGTGGCTACTTTGGGTAACTAAAACAGATGCTGAGACCTTAAAAACATCACAATTATGCAGCATTATTACGGATTATAGACTCTTATTTTGTCCAGAAGCGGGGGTTTACTGTTAAAATACATTAAGAAAAACATGCAGTTTTTTTGCTTCACAAGAACTATAACTGATGGACTGAATTCAAGTGATTTACCTCTGAGTTATAGTTTTCATGAGCTGTTTCGACTCTCATTCTGATGGCACCTATTACTCCAAATCTGGGGGAACTATTCTTTTAAGAAAATAACCAGTGTCCAATTAAACTTCCTCTTGACTTTAAGAGACGTGTTTCTCTCTGAAGTAGCACAGGTTGTCATAGAGACACCGTGATTCTGCTGGTATTGATCAAAGCAGAACAAAATGCCCATGCCCCATTAGTGCTTATTTACACAGCTAATGAGCACTTTTCCTCTTTTAACCTCAATAACACACCATATCTGCTCCAGTTTGGGCTTTTGTTCTCAGATTAATAAACCCGAAATATCTCATCAACTGTATGTGAGTTATGGACCACTTCTACTGTCCTGAACTCTGTGAGAGGGCTCTAATTTTAAGGTAATTACCTCTAACATTTGGTTTTGGTTCAGGCCGGTAATTGGACTGAAGGATCTGAGCTCGAGTCCCGCAGTTCCGGTTTATAAAAAAAAGTCCTTTTAGATAAAGAGCCCTCTCTTTTAGCTCTCCATCAAAAGCTGAGCATCAAAACTCTCAAGGCCGGAGAAGGCTGGTTTAGAAATATGAGTATTTCATTCATCTATTGCTGATGGAAAAGAGTTATTCACACAGCACCCACAAAAGAACTCTGTGTGAGGAACAGAAGACTAGAATCAATACAGCTTTTTAAAGAACATCACAACTACTTGATTTGTTCCCTTAAAGAAGTCACTCGTTGAAAAAACAAAAGGGATTTAGTGTCATCTCTGACGTTTTTGATGTAGCTCTGATGCAGTTTAGTTTGGAACAGTTGGAGCCTCAGGACAGCAAACTGTCCTACAGCAGAGCATTGATCCGGCTTTGTTTCCTCTCAAAAGCTCCCGCTCCAGGCAGTCATGGGTGGATTGGGGATGCAGTCTTGTCATTTTGTATAATATGACTGGGTTGCAGTTCAGCATGCTATAGTGTGCATATGTGAGAGTTTGTGTCTCAAAGGGAGAACGGTTGTTGGTTTTTTTGGGCTTGGGTTTTTTCTGCACAAGAATGAATGAGGTTTAAACCATCAGTGGCCATGTGAGGGGTATGGGCTCGTTATATCTAAATTGTTTCTCCTAGACAGACTCCATGAAAATCAAATAGAGACTTCCTTCTGAAAACAAGATCTCTCACATTTGTCTGCTTTGAAAGAGATCTTATATCTTGTGGGCTTGGAATTCAAAATCTCAACTATATCCACGCCGGCTCTGGACAGTCAGGAACTGTCTAATCTGTATGTATTTTTATTTCTTATTAAGTTTTATGAGTAATGATTAGGAAATAAATTTTATTGTACTGAGAAAAATTGACACATGTGGCTTTGTATGTGTTTGTGTTTTGTTGACAGTGTATTGACCTTTGACTGAAACTTTGAGAGAGGTTGTGGAGATGGAGTAAATATAGCAGCACTCTTTAAACTTTAATTGTGTGTGCTCCTAAAATGAAGTGACTGTGGAGTGGGCTGTAGTTAGTTTTTTTTGTGTTATAGCACTCTCTGCTGCTCAGGCTGGAGAATTACTTCTTTTTTTTTTTCAGGTGAGGAGAAGGGAGCTGGCTGCTTCACTACTAAAGGGTAATTAGTTTTTGTTTTGTTTTTTCATTTGTTGTTTTCAGATGGTAATGCAATGGGTTTTTAAATTGGTACCTCGGCAATACCATTACTTTCTACATGCACAAGGTTAATACTATACAATTATATACGTTGAAGTGCCTTACCATAATATTTAAATACCACACCATGTAACATGAATAAGTAAAAATTAGTGCCATGGAAATACAATCCACTGCAGACACTGTACCCTGATGTCTATACAGTATTGTTGTGTGGAGATCAAACCAGCAGATGGTGCTGTGACATTATATCATCAACCAGGATGCATTATCTGTTCAGATTTTTTTTTTTAAGTAAAAAAAAAAGAAAAAAACTTAGCAAATAAAATGTCACAAAATATTGCTAAAGCATGGAACTTAACATATTGTGCCTCTCTCTACATAGTTCTATGCAATTACATTTATTTGTTTATTAAATTTGCAGTCTTTCTTGACATCACATAAACCATTTTAAATAAATCACATGACCATTTTATTATCTGCCAGGGAAAAGCAGACACATTGCTTAAAATAAATAATAATACCGAGTTCACAACTGGGTGATTGCACACTGAAGTTTACTAAGCATCAGTTTATTGAAATGTCTATCTGGTGAAGTTAAAGGAAATCATGCAATGGGAATTTATTTAAATGCAATATGTGGTTTGAAATAGGCTTAAATCTCTCTCACACTCAAGCCTGTCTTAGTATAAATGACAGGATTGTGTCTCTGACTGCCACATGGCCATCACCATATGTTACCGGCCCATCCTATCAGCCAGACTCACTGTAGCGTACAAAGCCTGCTTTCCCTGGAGCACCTGTATCCTCCTCATGCTCTACAGTCACAAGCAGCTCAATGTCTTTCACAACTGATAAATTACACACAGTCTGGGTGTGATCAAAACCATGCAGCATACACTGAGCAGATTACTGGGTCACTGTATTGACGTGACCTTCACAGTAATCAATAACAGCTTGGTTGAATTACTTCAAATGTGCTCTGCAAAGGAACTAGTACATTATTATTATTATTATTATTATTATTATTGTTAGCACATAAAAATGTTATTAGCACATGTTATTAACGTTGTCAGCAGATAAATGTATTACGATTTTAAAATAAGTCATATGTCATTTGTTAACATTAGTTAACTAACATAAACAAACAATGGAAAATACTCATTATTACATTGGTGATTCATCTTTGTTAATGCTAGTTAAAATACAGTCATTCATAGTTAATTACCAACACAAAATGTGATTTTAGTAATGCATTGGAACATGCTGAAATTACATTAACTAATATAAATAAATGCTGTAGAAATATTGTATATACTTAATTCATGTTAACTAATGTTAACTAGTGAACCTTATTGTAAAGTGCTACCAAAATTCTATATATGTTGGAAAATTTAAAGCATGTGGCAACCTACCCCTGCCTGACATGTGGTTAAATGTAGGTTCAAATTTATACTGTATAAATAAATAAATAAATAAATAAATAAAGCAATTAATTCCAATATAACTGGAGTAATGTTTTCGAAAAAATATATTATTATTTACACACACACACACACAGACACGTATTGAACTGAAAAAAATAAAATAAAATAAAAATAAGCACATGGCAGTAACCTTATCTGACATGACACACGTGCACACACATACACACACAACGGATTAAAATTATACATATGATTAAATACAATTAATTACAATCACATACAATGTATATTACACATATATTATACAAAATGTTACATTTTGTTTACATAATATATATATGTGTGTGTACCGTGTATATTTAATATGTATATATGAATACTCACAAATGCATGTAAGAAAAATATGTATATATTTAAAATATATTTATATATGATATAACTTATATTAATATAAATACATTACATGTAAATAAATTTCAAAAATATGATGCATGTCTGTGTATTTATATGAATAATAAATATACACAACATGCACAAACATATATATGTAAACAAAAACTTTTATCTTGGATGCAATTAATCTTTGGGCAACATATATATATATATATACACACACATACAGTACAAGCAGTGTTCTCCGCTTATAATAGTTCTGTCATCATGCTATCAGATTCTAACCCTAGATCTGTGCCAGAGCGCAGAAAGCCTACAGTCCTAAAGCGCCCCTGGGCACAGAAGCATGAAAGGGGGGAAGGGGGTGTGAATACGTGAGAGTGAGAGATTTGAAGACCGAGAGAGAGAGAGGACAGAGTGATTGAAGAAGACAGGCAGAGAAAGAGTGGGAAAACAGAGCGGGTGGCCCGCGTCGATCTCTCCGTGGACAGCTTGGCATCCCCGCGGGGGAAGACTGCTGCAGCCTGCCTGTGATCAGTCCTGGCAGCTGCTCGGCCAAATGGGATTGTCCTGCAGATTAAGGGTCTGTGTTGGGGCAAAGATGAGGGGAGGGGCCCGGAAGGAAGGGAGGGGCTCTGGGCCAGGCCGGGACTGGCAGGGCGGTGTAAAAACCCTCCGGTAACTCTAGTGGGGCTTGTTAGGGCTCTGGCAGAGCAGGCTTGTTGAGACAGACTCTAGAGATCTAAACCCCTGTTCTCTCCCAGTCCCTATTAAAATATTCATCATTGGAGTAGAGTTATTCCAGTCATGCCAGACAGAAAACCCTGGAGACTGACTGCCAACATAAGAGCTGTGCTTTTTATACCATAATTGGCTGACCAAAAAATAGATCTTGTTTGGTATCGAGCAGAGAAACGCTGGGTGAAGGTGCAGCCATTGTAGATAATTACTACAGGCCACAATTAAATGATTACACATAATTACTATAATAGTGCAAATTTGGACATCATTCAGACATGTTTTTACATATAAGCCTAGTTTAATCTGTTATCTCAGCTCAAGGCTATTTTTGCTATTATTTTTAATTTTCCAGTAACAGTTTCTGTGGACCAATTACAGTTCCAGGTTTGCATCTCCCTGTAGCTTTAAAGAAAACAGCTTCAATGTGTGTGCATGGAAATAGTCTAGACTTATCCTTAATGTGATTAGCAAAATCATATTAAAATACTATTACTCTACACGTACTGTAGTAAATCGGTTCTTCGCCTAAAACAGGTAATAGCGCTCATTCTTGTTTGTGTGATTAACCTTCATGTTAGGCGTGCTTGAACTGCATTAGAGCAGCTATGGTTTAAATTATGACGTTTAGGATTTTTAATGATCCATTTATACAGACAGCTGTTGTGCTGCATAGCAATGTTTTGTTCCATAAGCAGTTTCCTAGCAACCGGTATGATAGTAAAGGATTGAACGGCTATGATTTTCTTCCTTTCAATAGCAACAACTGGGAATAGCTGTGAAATGCTGCATTTTCTGTCTTCATATACTGGGATTTACAGTAATGCATTCCCTTGGAAACGAGTGGAAATGTCTGCTTGGGTTACTGGGGCACAAACACACAATATTTGCAAATGTCTTTGGAGATCAGCACACATAATAGTTTGTATTTGCTTTTTTCCTTCCTCTCTTTTACATTCACTCTTTTTCTTTCCTGTATAATCCAATTTATATATATAAAATTGAAAATAAATATAAATATTAATGTGGCCCTATTATGGATTTTTGAAAATTACCTTTCATGCAGTGTGTAGCACATCTCTAAATGAATTAAAACATCCTGCAGTGTTTTAAATCTGAAAGTGCATGTATAAAATTGTTGTCTCTCAAAGGAAAGAGTCAACTCTGAATCATTGAAGTGAGTCGTTTCTTGACAACTGTCAGTACACGATCCGTGCAGGTGGAACAGATCGTGTACCGACGATGACATCAAAATTAATCATTAGCATATAGCCCCTCCACTTGTTGGTCTAAAAGGGAAAAAAAAAACTCATATTATAAGAAAAGCTGTCTGTTATTTGGGACTCCCAAAACCAAAATATTAACCTTTCATAACCCATAATAGGGGCACTTTAACAGCACAAATATGTTCAACAATTATAATAAGATATGTTTTTGAGCACCAAATTAAATGATGCACCAAATGAAGGATCCTAAATGACACAGAAGACGGCATGCAACAATAGCCACGTTTGAATGAATCAGTTAAGTAAATGGAACAAGAGAAAAAAAATCCCTGAACAATCTGTTATAGATTTAATCAAAAATGTGTGTATATGTAAATATTTTTGTGTAGTTACTTTGTGTAGTTACTAGTTCTTTGTGTCTGTGTATTACACGCAATGTAGAGGATGGACACTAAAGAAAGTATATTTAGAAAGCATGCTGGGGCGCGGGTCGGGCTCGGTCACATCAGCGTGAATGTGCGCCTGTGTAACGGCGTGTTTTGCCTCGTGCGTGCTGATGCTCTCTGTTGACATTTCCGAACGCCTTCCTACAGCTGCTTAATAAAAGCAGGCTTTCCACACAAAAAAGTGCATGTGTCATTAGTATCAGAAAAAAATTAGATCGGGCTGGGATCAGGCTCGGACATAAATATCTTAATGCCTGTTGGGCTCGGGTCGGGTTCGGTTACTGCTCTGTTGGACGCGGGCCGGGCTCAGACAGACAAATGCGGCCCGATCCGCACTCTAACGTAATGATGGAGTGAGCTATTCAGTCGTTTAATTGGAATGACTTCACATGTAAACTGGCCTGACAAAGGCACTTGCCTCTGGGCTGGGTTTAAAATGTTCAGACTGAACTATTCATCCATCTGGTTGTTTCTCCCAACCCCCCCTGTTTTTCTCTTGCTCTGTCTCTTTCACTCTCTTTTCATTCACTTCTCATGATGATCTTATTTTCTTTGTTTACAACATTCGTCACTTCTGCTTATGTTGATAAATGTTGCAGCTGGTTTATACCTTTTAACCTGTGTGCTTATAAATAGAGGGAGCACATATTAGATAATGAGTCAGCTATATGAACCTCAGTCAGTATTGGTTAGTCCTTTCGAACGCACATGAATCCGTTAAAGGGATAGTCCACTCCAACATAAAAATACTGTCTTTTATTACTCACCCTCACCCAAACCTGTAAAGTCTTTTGTTCATCTTCCGAACATAAATTAATATATTTCTGATGAAATCTGAGAGCTTTCCTCCATAGACAGAAACACAACTGAAACATTTAGGACATCGTTTATACAGTCCATGTAACATCAGTGTGTGACAACAAAGCTACGAGAACGCAAATATTATTCAATACTATTTAATAATATCTTCTGTTTTTAGAGGGGCTTTATGGCTCTTTTGCATTAGTGATTCTATTAATAATGTTTAATGGTGAAACCACCAAAACCATCTGTATTATATAAAGTGCTATAAAAAAAGAAATAGTTCTTTTGAAAAAGCCATTTGATTTAGTGCTACCTATTGATTTTATACTCTAATCAGAGCCCACAAATAATCTAGAATCATTTTTTCAGGATGCACGATTGAGGATTAAGGATCAATAGGAATGTATTGATTAACCATTGTGAAATTACTATGACTGTTCTCTGTTACGAATTCAGCGATTGGTCTGTAGAGCTGCAGGCATTCAAGGACCCGCATCCTCAGGCCAACACAATTACTGCACATCAGTGCGAGCAATTGGCCATGAAGATATCACAGCATTGTAATTATCTTCATGTTTTGTGTTGTAGCCTTGATGCACACCATTGCATGGGCTAAGCTGCAAGAGAAAGCCCCAGGCCTTGAGTGCTTTAAATAGCTGTTCATACATCTCTGTGAGACTAAAGGTTTTCCACAGGCAGAGAAAGTTCAGAGAACATATTGATCTTATATCTGATGCTACTGTTGTAACTGTGACAAGCATCTCAGGAAAGAAAGACCTTAAAAAGAATGAACTGAAATATGCAATAAAATAAAATATAAACAGCTTATTAGCTTGTTTTTCATTTTAGTTGATGTGCTAAAATAACTAAACTGAATGAAAATTAATATAAACATTCATTACATATATATATATATATATATATATGACAGCAACATTTCTGCATTTTCATTTTCAATACTAAAACAACACTGATATAAACTTTTTTTTGTATTTTGTTCTTTTTAGAGCTTGACAGACATGGTCACTATGCCTTTGTATCGTAAATAGCTTTATAAAGATTAAAATTTACCACATAAAAAACTGAATACAGGTTTGCAACAAAGAGGATGAGTAAATAATAGAATAATAAAACAATCATTTTTAGCATGACTGTCTCTTTAAGTCAGTGACATACAGAGGAATGGAAAGTCAGAACTGCAAGACTTTAATTAAAGCACCACCATTGATCTTAAAGCAGACTGCTGATGCTGTTGGCAATGTGTAGCTCTCACACTAATTATACTGTAAAACAGCCTGTCCCAATCCACTGTCTCCCTCTTTTTTTATTAATGCATCTGTGTCTTTCCTTTCCCTCCATATCTCTCGCCTCCTCGCTCCCTCTGACTGACAGTTAGCTGCTCTCCTTGTTGATCTTTAAAAGATGCCAACTGGAATTTGTCATCGTCCTGGTCCTCCCTCTCCCCTGACAGAAAATCATTGATTTTTGTCGCCCTGCTGGAATAATGATAAGGATTGTTGTCAGGGGAGAGGAACGGCATGCAGGTTTTGGGTTTAGATGCTTCAGATATGTTCAGTGAGGTGGAAAGGTTTGAAAATCACATGAAAACAGGTGCAATGCAATATGTCTGATTACAGCCCATCCAGACATGCTGCATACACGCATTCTAATGGAAACTAATGGGTCATTAAGTGGAAAATGGCCTGTGATGATGGACTATATTTATGAAATCGTCTGAAAGGACCAAAAAACGATTTTATCTTCAAATTGGCTTTTGGAATCAAATGCCTTATGCATTTATTAAGCCTATGTTTTGAATTTCAAAGCAGATTTGTTTTAGGTTGGCATCAGGTAGATTACAGTGGAAAATATGCTTAAAGACAGAATGAGAGTAGCAGGGGAAAGTCCCTGCAGAGTTTCATATTAAAATCAGCATGTAAATCAAATCTATCCAAAATGAACGAGCCAGTGGCTAGACTCTAATCGAATTAATCATCGCCTGGTTTGCACACTTAAGGAATATGAGACCCTAAAGGGATCTGACTAGAATCCAGTGTGGCAGATTTACGAATCCTCTGTTCACGTATCACTTATCCAAATCAAGAGGCTTGTTTTCACAAAATGAACTAGATTTGCTTTCCCTAAAGGAAATAGCAACAATTCAAGAATAGTTTTAAAAGTAACTGTTAAAATCAATCATTGTTCTGATACTTTATGATCAGATAAGATCTCTGCGTGGAGCACTGGTTGTGGTCAGACTCCTTGTGATCTCACTGCATTATTACAATTAATAATGATTGCACATGAAAACTGATAGTACCCACTACAGCATATTTGTGAAATATTTCAGACGTTAATCTATAATAAAATTATAGATTAAATATTGACACGACGGATCCAACAAAAACGCTATGGCTACGCATGCGCCGCCTGTTCACGCGCGTGAAACTTGCAGTTGTTAATGAAATGTTTGTAAAAACTGTGAACACGTACATATTTCGTGTAAAATAATAACATATATTAAAATCCCCCAAGCTTGTTCTGATAATAATCTACTGCAATAAACTACCAAGCTGTACCAATAAACTATCAACTGAATAAAACATACGAGGGAAATTTAATTCATTTTGCATTTCTGTTTTAGAGACTGTAAAAAAAAATGCAACCACATATGCGTAAAATTGCAGTTATCGTGTTGACGTCATTTGTTCGCTATCATTCGTATTGGCACGTGCTGTGATTTCAGCACTGGACAGCGCCTGTGTGAATGGGAGGAGCTCAGGCAGAACTTCCAGAACCCTATGAAACTACGAAACAGACTGTGTCCTCAGCAGCAAACCAAGATCGAGAAAGAGAGAGAGAGAGACGTGGAGAGACGGATCTAGCGCTTGACGCATAACCCCGCCTCCTCGGCTCAGAAGGTGGAAATCCTGCCCTAATTTACCACATTCAGAGCACTTCATTTACCAGGGTACTAGGGCTCCTTGCATCCCTACGCATTCGCTCTCCATTCAGCCTTTTAAGACAGGAGATCTTCTGAACGGATTCGCTACTGCATCTGTTTAAGAAGTGCATCTCAAGTATGAATTGCTGAGGGATTTTTCTTGCCAGTCGAGCTCCAGCTGTATCACCCCGGGCGTCAGATCATCCGTTACGTTCATGAGAGAGGCGACAGACACCGCGATGGATCCGCAAACCGCCTGCTGATGTTCAGGGTCCACGATGGATTCCTGCGTGTCTACTTCAACAATCCCATATAACGGAATCATAAATGGAGGAGGAGAGTGACAGCCGCAAAATTAACAACAGCTTCCTTCGGGACCACAACTATGCAACCGAAGGTATTTGGAAAATCGAATTGAATTTGATTCTCAATTATAATAATGAAGGTGGGGGTGGGGGGCTGCTCTTCAGGACCCCTCCTGTTTGTGAGAGTGCATTGGGCGTTAGTGCTTGTTGGTGCATTGAGGATTTCTCAGACATGGTGATCTAAAGTCTTTCATTCATGCAGTGTGCATTGGGTCATTGGCATTATGTGATGTGCATTGGGCCTTAGATCACATGATTTTGCAAGACACCAATTAAAAGATAAAAGATGATTGTCATGTTTTATAGGATTAGGGCTATATATAGATCTTGCATTAGCCTGAGCTCAGGTTTTAGGTTTTACTATGGGGCAGTGGCCATTGAAATGTGACGTGTACTATGAGTCAGATATGACTGGCATAACAGAACTGCAGACATTTTTTGAGTTGATTATTAAAAGGAAATTCGGAACACTAGAGTTCAACAATGTCAGCATTTAAATTATAATTTAAATACATTTAATATAGGATAAATAATCACAAGTCATAAATAAAGCCCATACATTAGAAAATATGATTAAGTCACGTTAACACGTTTTTTCATTACTTTAACTCATTATAATAATTAATTACCAATTTCATATAATTTGTTGAATTATTACCTGTACATCCAATTTGATTGTACTTTCTTTTCAATGCTTTAAGATTGATTTAAGACAGTCACTGTAGTAAAGGTTTAAAGTGATTTAATTTTAACAATATATAACCAGGTTTACATTTGAAGTTAATATAATACTGTATTCATAACTCTAATCTTGGAGCTGTTTTAGATTCTGTCAGGTCACAGTTTTTGAAGAAGGAAATGTGATGGCTTCTGCCGTTGCTATGAATAATCATGCTTTTATCTTGGGTTTTGATGCCAGAAGAAAATACTTTTCTATAAACAGTTTTTTCCTGAAGGCGTGTTCATGTTCAGTACATTTCATCCACAAGGTTATGGTTTACCTTTTATTTTTTGGCTGTCTCCAGTCTGCTTCCAAAAAGCAGAAAGGAGGCCTTAATTTGATCAACCACGAGTGAGAGCCCCAACATATATTTTTGCCTTATGTCAAAACACCATGTGTGCCCTATTCTCATACAGACTCATACAGACATGCAGGCAAATACACATGATTATAATAGTAAAATTATTTGATATATAAAAGGTTATATTCACATCGATTATACTTGACCAGTGAAAATCTGCTACAGTAATCATAAATTATTGTGATACATGTGATTATATAAGAAATGATACAGGGAAGTTGGTTTGAAAAGTGAGGGTGTGTCTGAGAAGAGCTTTATAATATATAATATAATCTACTGTAGCATTGTAAAATCAATGCAAACAGCAGCAGAGGGAGTTCAGCTAACCGACACTTAAAGGCAACTTTCACAGTGCATTGGAAGTCACGCATACTCAGAAGTTTTTATACATTTAATGACTCATTTAAAAGGCAGATGCAGTTACCTGTGATAAAGCGCGGCATATTTTATGCAAACGCACTCCAGCACAGGTTTCAGGTAAACAATCGCCTGTCATGTTTGGAGAGTAGATCAGTGGAGAAGCAAGCTCTGGGTGTGGCAGCAGTGGGCATCTTTCTGGGTGGTGATTAATGGCTGTGGGAGGTTTTGCAAAACAGATCTAATGGGCAGAATCAATCTGTAGCTGTTGGACTCAAATGCCCCTGGTTTCCTTGGTTTATGACCTGTCTTATGCCTACCCCAGCTTCTCAGTAAATCACACAGCAGTAAAGCATTGGCTCTCTTTCACACACACACACACACACACATGTTGGTTTTTGTGATTTATGAGGACTCTCCATAGGCGTAATGGTTTTTATACAG
>JAUCNO010000152.1:8064648-8087739 GCA_032353835.1 Enteromius viviparus
AAATGCGGTGCTAACACCGCTTTCAAATTACAGGTGTGAAACGCGTCTTTACCCGGGGTTAAAAGCGGTGTTTAGAATGCAGATAACCCGGGGTTAAGCGCAGTGTGAAAAGCCTACATCAGGGGTACCGGCCACAGCAAGGGCTACAGCAAGGGCTCCATCAGGGGTACCGTCCACAGCAAGGGCTCCATCAGGGGTACGGGCCACAGCAAGTGTTCCCTCAGGGAAGTGTAAAAGAACTTCAACTCCATCATCGCCCACCACCGTCCTGCAAGGAGGCCTGTAATGAGCTCATCGTACTCATTTTTGGAGAAGTGTTGCATGGCTGACATATTTTAGAAAATGTGTAATCCAAAACAGTTGTCTGTGAAAGTAAACTATCTGTGACTGTCCCTCATTTAGGGAACTATTTCCTTAATGCCGAATCAACAGCGATCGAAAACCAGAATGCTTTCTGTTTTAAATGTTCACAATCTTAATGGTGTTCTCAGCTCTTGTAGATTGTGTTCTGTAATAACAGGCTTTTTCTGACATTTTGAGTGCACAGTCAAGACACAACCTTGATCTCCCAAAAAACTTTTTATTTTATTTTATCCTTCTTAGACTGAAATAACACAAGAGGAAATAAGTCTGATACGTTATATTGCGATAACCTTCTGCCTTAAAAGTTTTCTCGGCATGAAATTAACCAGGTTTGATTTTTCTGTCCTATTCAAAATCCATCTTCTCATGATAAGAGTAATTATCTGGACCCTTGAAATGGAATAAATCTGACTGTTTTGTTGACTTAACTTCATGTTTCGTCGATCATGTGAATTGAACCCCAGAAACAGATGAACTATTTGAAAACCCACTAGATTTCTCTCCCTTATCTGTCTCCAGCAAATTTACCCTTTTTTTTATTAAAACATACTTGAGTAAATCCATTATTTTCTGTATTTGACCTCATTATTTTTTTAAATGCATCTCAAAATTGCTATTTCCTCTAAAGCCAATGGGTGATTTAAAATTATGAATTTTTCAATATAATAATATTGGGCTTTTACTGTATGTGTTTGAAGTGAGAATTCTGCAGATCCATTTGTGGCAAAATTGTCTTAAAGTTGCTGGTCTTGGCTGTGCTTGGGGAATTTTATTAGCTGCTCACTCGTGTCTCATATTGAGCTCCAGACAGTGGGAAATATGTTTCATCCTCTGTCTCCACCCACTCATTTCATGAGAATCCAAATAAAACCACCGATACAGACACCTCAAATCACCTCGGCTCTTGGCAAAGGCTTATCGTGCCATCACACCTGAATTTGCCATCCATTTAATAAGAAAGCGTGTTAACGGATTCATTCCGTGAGATTTTTTTTTCTCTCCCCCTTTTGGTTTTAGTGCTTGCAAATTGTAGTTTTTGAAAACGCATTTGCTCGCAAAAACCTTTTTGTGCCATACATAGATATTGTTGGCCTTGAAATCTTTCCCCTGTGATGTACTAGAAGCCACTTCCTCTGATGAAAATATCTTCAACAAACAGATACGTATTTCAGGAACCATTTAACTCTTTTAATCATATTAAAACATATCTTTGAAATCACTTAATGCCTTTCTTATGTAAAGTATCTATTTACATTTACATTCAGACTTTCTGCATGTCATTAGAAATTAATTTGAAGCCACTCTCCTGAATTTCTGGATCAATCTTTAATTAATAAAACCCCCTCACAGACGCCTGTTGAGAGGGGGCATGCACACTTGTAAAGTGAGTGAGTGACACTAATAGAATTCATGTTTTCGTCCCGAGGCATCTGATGAACTTTATCTGAAATTAGAGTCTAATAAAGCTGTAGTTTGCTATTATTTAGACTAACACTCAAGAGACATACTGTAGCAAAATTGCAGCAGTTGTTTTATTGGATCAAAAATACAGTATATTGTAAAATGTCCTAAAATAATTTAAAAGAACTGTTTTCTATTTTAACGCAGCATTTAATAATTTATTATTAATATTGCATGATTAGTATATTATTACGTTTTGGTTCTACTATATATTAGATGGTCTTAAATACTACTTTTATTAATACTAATACTGCTGCTATTGAGGTGAGATATAGGTTACAGGTTTGTGTGCAAAAAACACGACTTTATTTACCAATTTCTTCTCTACCGTGTCTTCGGTGTGCGTTGAATCAAGACATGAAGGTGAACAATTAATGACATAATTTTGGGTGAACTATCCCTTTACGTTAATTTATGCAATAAATCTATTGTAAAATAAAGCTGGAGGGGTGAACATGAAGTTTCAGCCTTCTGCTCTCTCTATAAAGGTCATAACAACTGTGCTGCAAGCTTTTAACAGGCTATTTTGGGTATTATATACCAGGGGTCAGTGTGGTGTAGGAATATCCTAGGTATACAAGACTTTATACTCTAAGACATGTGTCTTGACATGAACATGCTGGTATTCCAGTTCTGCAGCTCACTCTGAAGTCAGGTATAAAGGTCAAAGCTACTACTGAGGCCACCACCGTATGTATTTAAATGGATTATGGATTCTCATGTATTTTGATGTCAGTGATGTTTCTCATGATTACAAAACTATGCAAAGTGTAAGAGAGCTGTTTTGACACAAACAAAGCCAAAACTCAATGCTTACAGCTTTGCAAGAAAAGTAAAAATATTTGTGTTTGTAAACATATCTTCCTTTTTTCTGAGTAACTGATAAGCGCCACCATGATGGGTTCTACATTTTGGATGCTCTAGTGGTTTGGTCTCCATAGAAATCTATGTTAAAACGGTGTGATAAGATTGACTGAAACTTTTTCTGTGTAACTAAATCTAAAAATGTGCAGATGGGGAAGCGGTGCTGTTATTGGTTGCCGCGGTAACAGCAATAAACTTAATGAATTGGAAAGTTTTGCACACCAGCAAATCTGGCCGTGTTCAGAATTCTCTTTATTCTATGTTAAAATAAGTGAAAATACTGTGTGTAAAATAATAAAAATAACTTTTCCCCGTTCTGGACTGTATGTAAGATATGTGCTCTCATGTGTTTTCAATGCAGCTAAACGTGGGTCACTTCATGTCATACCCGCTGATTAACCTACATGTCCCTGCAAAAAGATAATGTGATGAATGTGCTTTAACGTTATATTATCAGCTGGGAAAAAGTTCAGTTGACTAGAACCAACATAGACCAGCGAGACTTCCTCAATCAGGTAAAAGGTGGATAGCAGTGGTAAAATTGTGTTACCTTGAACATCTATTGTTTTATGAAATTCATTATTATTAGAATGCATATTACTAGAATATTAGCCATTTATTAGTGCTAGTTAAGCACATATATGCCTTATTCTACATGAGCTTTTTCTATCCCCCAATGCCTAAACATAACATTTACCCTACTAACCATTAAAGGAACCGTGTAAGAAATGCATTGTAATAATCATAAAATGTCTCTGTTATGTTCAACAGGCATTAAGAAAACATGTTAATATCAAGTACTCGTATCACTGACAGCCTGGATATTCTCGTTTAAAAAGCGTAGTTGCAGCCCTCAACTGATGTTTATGTTGTCATGTTTTGTTTTGGCTTGAAGCGCCACCCTCCATCTATCTCCATCTATCTATTATCACAAAGTCAGTAGTGTTTCGGCATCCAGGTTGCCTGCTTGGTAGAAAATACAGTGCATTTCATTTAATTCATTGTCATGTGCGTTCGTTCCTGTTGGTGTCATCAATCATGGCAACCTGAGTGTGCGTCAAGACTGAGAAGGAGGGGCCGGGTGAAAAACCCCTCTCCAGTATTTTGAATTTGGACTGCAATACCTAGTTCAACCACTCTGTGTCAATCCTACATACAGTACCTTTAAACAATCTAACACAGTTAAATTGCTGAAAAACATAACTAATACAAAAAGTAATTCATATGTCTTTTTTCACTCAATCACTATCATATACAAAAAGTTCTTGAAACTTCTGTAATCATAAATAAATAGAGTTCAATATATACAAAGCGTAATAGATTTACTTGTTATTAGAGGCCTTATCTTTTAAAATCGTTGACAATATGACAAATCCAATTACTAGTTATTCGTAAAAGCCATTGATTGTATGAAAATAAAATCAGATGTTTGTAAAAAAGCATCAGATGGTCAGTGAAAAAGCTGTGGGTGGTCCATGGGTGTGCCATCTTGTGCTGAGACTAATAAAAGGATGACACAAAGCTGTCAGCATGATAAACAAACAGCACATGAAATTCTAATGTGTGCACTTGAGCGTGCACAGCTAAACTGAAACAACCAAATATACATATTTATCTTTAAAAGCTCACTGCAGTCATCCCCCAGCACTGACCCATTTACGCTTGTTATCTGAATGCAGCTAAAGCATTACAATAGTGTTTAAAAGCCTAAAAGGTAGTTTTAGAGCTAAGGACTGATTTAAATGCCTCTCACATAAGACAGAGGTGCTTCTGTTATGTGATAATGAGGGACGCTCTTTTTGGAATGACATGCGCTGCCTTTAAACATCAGCATCAGTTAAACAGGCCTCATCTGCATACTGCAATTAGGACCTGCGGGTGGGGCATTGGCGCTGTTCTGGGCACCAGCTCACAGCAGGAAGTGTAGTTCAGTGGACTTTTATAAAATGTGTCCCGCTGGATGGTCCCCAGCCCACAAAATGCCAAACGCACATCGAGCACCATTATAACGGTCATTAGCCCCAGTTAGATGTGAGGTGCCAAATATAGAATTCTAAAAAAAAAGGTTAATCATGCATTTTTAATCAGTTCTACTAATTATTAAAGACCCCATGATATGGTTTGAGGAGCTCAGTTTTCCTCTCTGTGTTAATTAATGTATGCAGTCAGTAGCATTAGTTTGCATTAAAGTCCAGAATATCATACTTGATGGCTGAAAATACTTTTAAATTTATAAAAAAAAAATTATATAAAAATAAGCAAAACTGTCTCTCTGTACTGACCTGCTGCTTAATTCAGCATTCTTTAAATAGAGTTGTGGTTTATTATGTATGTCCCAGTTCTTGCTGATGAATGACAAGAGGGTCCCTAGTGGTGATATGACCAACAATCTTTGGACAAAGGATGTGTTGTGGCTGTTGTGATTGTTACAGCAGATTCTGACCTGTTTTTCCTCTCGTCCTCTATCAGGTGCCAGTGTTGCAGCCCATGGACCTCATGGTTGAGGCAACACCTCGGAGAGTGTTTTCCAATGCGCACACATACCACATCAACTCTATCTCTGTCAACAGTGACTATGAAACCTTTATGTCCACCGATGACTTGAGGATCAACCTGTGGAACCTGGAGATCACAAACAGAAGCTTCAGTATCCTTTCATGTCATTAATTTTGAGAGTAAGTTGTTGTGATAGAAAGTTTACCCTCAGTAGTGGACCCATTAATTGTGTTACTTCTAAACTTCTAAAGTTGATGGGTTTTCCTGAGCTGCTTTTTCAGACATTGTAGACATTAAGCCAGCTAACATGGAGGAGCTGACGGAGGTGATAACGGCAGCAGAGTTTCACCCTCACCAATGCAACACCTTCGTCTACAGTAGCAGTAAAGGCTCCATACGGCTGTGTGACATGAGGGCATCAGCGCTCTGTGACAACCACTCAAAATGTAAGTCAATGCAAGTCTAAAGGAAAAAAGTCCCACATGAGACTACCACACACTATCGTTCAAGGGTTTGGCATCATATTTATAAAAGAATCCCAAACAAATAAAATACACAAAATATTGAGAAGCAATATCAGGTGTTTTCTAAAAACAGGTGCTTATTAAAAATAATTAAGAAATCTTCCTCACAGGAATAAATGGTATGTTTTGAAAAATGGCTGCTGGTTTGAGCTGGTTCTTAGCTGGTCATGTGCTGGTTCCTAGCTTGTCATAAATTGGTCCTAAGCTGGCCCTAAGCAACTAGCTCATGCTCAGGACCAGCTCAAAACAGCAGCCATGCTTCAAAACATACCTATCCAGAATATGCTGCTTTTTTCAATAGGGTAGTGAACTTGTTCATGTATGTACACTATGAATGTGAATATCTTAGCTCAGAAAACTTTGATTATGAAAGAATTTAATAAGAAATCTCTGTTTCTTTTTTATTGGTTGTTTCAGCCGGATTGTGATAATCTGCTAAAAAGCAGCAGAAAGAAACAAAAGGCTGATTGATTAGAAAAGTAATATTACAGCATCTCCTCACCAAACTGTAGGACTTGTTTCTAGCACAAATACTATAGTTTGAGTTATTATGCATCAACGTTTAATACTTAGGATTAGGGATTTCAACAAAGCCCCAATAATAGCAATATGCTCGCCTTAGCAAACACTGTTAATAAAACTTCTTTAAAATTGGTAGCATATTGTAGACCATTTTAAATGAGTCCAAATCCAAGGGCCAGTACAGCTCCAGAAACACTGTTGTCTCTAGAGAGCACAGCCACTGCATACGCCATGTCAGGGATTAGCCTCTCCTCCACCTAGGGCGAGGGCATTGGAGGTGAGGATTATGCTAATTTTTAATATGATTGTGTCTCCCTGAGCTTAACTGGCTAATTTCATTTGGGGATTGGACACAATGCAGACTGATGAACCTGTACGGGTGGAATACAGTGGCATCTCTTTTGGCTGCACATGGCTGAATTGATAACCACAAATTGACACATTTCCATTTCCTAAGGCATAGGCGGCTCTGGTCTCCAGTTTATGGTGGGAGACTTGGGCATTTGATGATCAGATTGAATGCATTGACATTTAAGCTCGGCATGAAAATCAATGCTCAAGGGCAGCTGTGCCTATAGTTTTCACACCTCCCTAAGTATTTGGTCATTTCCTTCATTTTATCCACATGCTTACTGGTCCATGTGTTCACATCCTGTTGAATAGATATTTACATACTGCTGCTGAATTTTAAAAGGCCAGATTTGCTGGAGGGGGGTAACAACTGTGAGGATTTCGGTTTTAGCCCCCTTGGTTTGCATCTCCAGCACCACACTGACCTAAATTATACACACATCTGTCAATTTTTTCCGTGGTACATGATCTCACAGCAGGCGGATGTGCCAGTATGCCTCAGGAAAGACCTCCTCAATGTCTTCTCCATTGCAAAGTGTGTGCGTGTGTGTAGCTCCTTCCATCCACGCACACTAATAAATCTTCCAGGCATCCTAGACAATATTCTTAAAAATCAATCTGTGGTGTCAGGCGGGGGAGGCTAACCAAGCCCAGCAGGGCTCCAAGCAGCAGCGGAGTGCAGACGGAGGGCCGTAGCCCCTCATATCTCTCCCCAGAGGACTCATTAGCCCCATCTGAATGACACCCAGCAAGACTGCAGGTGGACAAGCTCACAATGTGACACAATGGCATGCTCATGACAAACACCTGCAGTCCACCAGTGCCCAAATTTCCCTGCAAGCATTGATCTGTTTCCTCCCCGTCCGTCCGTGTTTTTTCAGACGCCTGCAGAGACATCACAGGATAATCCGCAACTGAGTCAACAAAACAGTGAGAGGATAATCGATAGTAGATGATAAATATCAGTTTCTCTGCTCTGACAGGTGTATTATTTCCCTGGCGAGCCAGGCAGATTTATGACGTGTTGAGAAGCAAACAGTGAAAGTGATTGAGGAAAACTTTCTATGGAAAGATGCTTGCATTTAAAACATAAAATTACACTTCCATCTATTTTACTTTTTTTCATGGGATATTCGATGAGGACACGACATGTGTTAACCTCATTTTCCAACCTTATTATCTTCTAGTTTTCGAGGAGCCAGAAGACCCAAGCAATCGCTCCTTTTTCTCTGAAATCATCTCCTCTATCTCTGACGTAAAGTTCAGCCATAGTGGGCGATACCTGATGACACGTGACTACCTGACAGTGAAGGTCTGGGATCTTAACATGGAGAGCAAACCACTGGAAACCTATCAGGTTATTTAATCGCAAACTATCTGCATTTAACAATGTATTAAGGATTTATCCCTGTGTTTTTAGGGCTTTAATAATTATACTTGTCTATTTTGGAAGACAAAGAAAAGCTTAAAGCACACATACACATGTATAAATCAGACCATAAATATTGCACTACATATGTAATAAAATGCCCAAATGAGAACACCCCATTTCCTGAATTCTAAACATCACTTACCTCATCAATCACGGTTGATATCTTGCGCAGATATCTTTGGTTTTCCAAATAGTCATACTTTACTTCATCCCACCAATATGCTAGAAAATATGACAACACAGGAAATTATTCAATACTATTAAGGGATCGCAATGTCTAAAACGGGAATTATTTGAAATTCCAAAACCAGTGTTTTCTAAAATAAACAATCCCTATTTCATTCACCAGGTACATGATTACCTAAGAAGTAAGCTGTGCTCGCTGTATGAGAACGATTGCATCTTCGACAAATTTGAATGTGTTTGGAATGGATCAGACAGGTCAGTGTTTTGCACATCTGCATTACATATTTATTATAATAAACGTACTGGTCCAATTGTGAATAATAAATCAATGCACAATGATTTAAAAGCAAAATAGTGCTTTAATAATGAATGTTGTTGATGTTCTGCTTTGTTCTGTTTCCAGTGTGATCATGACTGGTTCTTACAACAACTTCTTCCGAATGTTTGACCGTAATACGAAGCGTGATGTGACTCTGGAGGCATCCCGGGAAAACAGCAAGCCTCGGGCGATCTTGAAACCGCGCAAGGTGTGTGTGGGTGGAAAGCGTCGCAAAGATGAAATCAGTGTGGACAGCCTGGACTTTAGCAAGAAAATTCTCCACACTGCCTGGCATCCTTCTGAAAACATCATCGCTGTGGCAGCCACCAATAACCTTTACATATTCCAGGATAAGGTCAACTAGCACAACTGTACCACCTCCTCACGTACCTGAAAAAAGAGAGAGAAAGAGGAACAAAACACTGCAGCTCAGCAGGAGATTGCAAGGTGTCTTGTGTGATGAGAAACAGGAAGTTACCTTTGATGCTGGCCATGTGCGAGGATGCAGACTTTCACAAAACAAGTAGCATCCTGCCTTGCACAATCACTCTTCCTCTACTTAGCATCTGCATTTCCTCTTCTGTAAACTTGTTTATTTATCGTATTTATGCATTTCTCTGCTGGAAGGAAATACCTGACTCTGTAAATCTGGACAAATGTGCATTTTCACTGCAATGATATGAAAATTTTTAATAAGGTAAAAATACAGGCCTTCGCAGACAACCTGGCATCGGAAGCAAAGGGGTGCCTTTACAAAAAAAAAAAGGATTTCCATTCCCCTTGAAACAAATAATGCCCTCCAACTTCCTCCAAAATGTCTGACTGATTCGTAATAGACCAAGAATGTGATCTGCGCTGATTGTAGTGTTGAAACAAACAATCTGTGGATGGAATCACAGTCGCTTGCGACCTGATTATTTGTCTTGAAAGGAACTCTGAAGTAAAAGTCCACCACACTGGTCATGTTTTGTCATTTCATGTTGTCCTCTTACTTTGATGTAACCATTAATAAGCTGTGGTGCCTTCTTTTCGTATGTGGGTACTTGGGTGGCAGACAGGGGAGGGTGGGAAGGTTTTCAGAAGGGTGGTTTTTGGGTTGTGAAGTGTGACTGTTTTTACAAGAAATGTGAAAAATAGCTTCGTGTAAGAAGGGAAGAGAATTGCAGTGACATGGATTTTCAGTACACAGAATTGAAGTACTTGAATTTTGCATTATACTCTCCACTTTATCTCAGTATGCTCATAACTTTACAGTAAACCCTGATTTTTTTTTTTCTTCAGTGCTGTGCTGGGTGAAAAGTATTATTGCATGCAACATGTCATCTATAATGAGCCAATGAAGATGTCTGTTCTGTACCATCAAATGAACCATCAGATGTCATCTATTTTCATTGTTTCCGCTGCATTTGTCTGAGACTGTTAAAAAGTCATCGTTCAGTTATGTCACTTTGGCCTGAGGATGACAGAAATACCGGTATCATGATGTAGCCTATACATGACGTGAAGGTTAAATGATATCAGGGAATTTTATGTACAAATGAACCAGTAGTGTTCTCTTCTGAAGAAAAAAAAAAAGAAACTTCAGATGTACAACTTCTTAATGAAACAAAGTTTTATAGCTCAGAATGTATCTACATGCAATTATTTGCCATGCAGTCTTTATGCTTAATGGAATTCGTTGAAAATAAAAAGATACGAAAATGAAGTTGAAATAAAACTGATCCATCTTGCTCTTTTTCACTAAACTTAAATCAAACAATGGCGCCCTCGTGTGGCAGTTCAAGAGATACACATACTGTTTATATTACTCATTAATTCAAAGAATTAATTTAAATTTCTCACCCACTTTTTGTTTTATCCTCTGCAGAATATTAGGGACTGATGACTTAAGTTCACTTCAGTCCATAAAAATGTTTAAAGCACAGGCAAAACAAAAAAAGGACATTCCTTCAAAAGAATAAATTACACCTACATTGTGGCCTACTTTTATGGATTTTAAAAAGAGATTTTACAGAGGGTATCAATATTTTGATTGGTAAGATAGTGAAAGAATAGTTAACTTTTATTAATAATATAATTCTGATACTGACAACCACTCAAAATGCTATAAATGCTATTATTCATTCTATACTCGTTAATTTGCATATGAATAGTTAAAAATGGAATTACACTTCTATGCAGGGGATTACAGCTTGCCATACAAGTCTCGATAAATATCTTTTTAATGTTTTAAGTCAACGGTCAACACTAACTTGTTTTAAATTAAAACTAGTAATTAATTCTCTGAATTCTATATAATAACAAAATCAGTACAGTTCTATTTTTAACAGTTAGCTGTTGAATGAAAAAGTGGACACATTAAGACAAGTAACGTTAGCCTAAAATCACACCAACATTCAGTTATAGCCTCCATTTACATACGCTCATAATTTGATAATACGTCCGTTAATGAGACAACAACCTAGCAACGTTTTTTCCTTGTCCTGGCTGGCAATGATAAACTATTTTTGTGGCTTGCAGGTGTTTATAGGCTACTTCAATTCAAATAGACAACATGTCTAACATTAGATGAAAAACTAGACTAGTAAAACTACATTACATTTAAATATTGAAAACATTACAAAAAGTGCAATACAAACTTCTTATAAAGTGTTACCACAACATTAAATGTTGCTAACATAGCAACAAAATTTCAGCTCAAGGAAAACGTCTTTGCTCCTGAGGTAAAATGTCTAATAAAAATTCACTCACATTCCTACTCCTGCATATTTCCATTTGCAATCATGAAGCCTTTGTCCTCGGCAGGAAATAAAAAAAATCCATAATTTCCAGTGACAATAGAAGCAATAAGTGTAACTTAGTGTGTAGCAGCCAGTGCTTATTACCCGAAATCCTTTTAATTGGCCTCGGGAGGGTCGCGCGAGACGAAATTAAACGCTGTCCGTCAGCTGGGGACAGCAGCTGTCAATCAAAACGTCGGTTATAAAGTCGCTCCGCTTTCGTGCCTTCTAGTCAAACGCGGGAAGAGAGCGCGGGGACTGATCGATTCCACAAGCGCGTGGAGTTTACTCGCGGATAGACGCAGCTTTGAATGAGAGAGAGAGTTTGGTTCTCTCTGTGCGTTATTTCTATTTAATTACCAATCCATCACATAGGAAATGGATAAATTACCTGCTATGAACATCAGCGGAGGGAACACTTCCGTGGATAGACGCTCATTCCTGGAGAGAAGTGGATTTCAGCACCTGGATCATGGAGATCTGAGGGTTTTGATTCCAGTGGTGCTGGGAGTCATCTGCGTCCTGGGTTTCACCGGGAATGTAACGGCTATGGGAGTCCTGATCACCAACGCGCGTAGAAGTAAGCTGTCATTGATCAACGCACTCATCCTCAACCTCATGCTAGCTGATGGTCTGGTTCTGGCATTTGCTGTTCCCTTTAAAGCCACTGCTTATTCCCGTGCCAGCTGGACACTGGGATTGTTTGTTTGTAAGACCTGTGACTGGTTCTTGCACTCATGTATGGCTGCAAAGAGCTTTACCGTGGCCATCATGGCCAAAGCTTGCTACAGGTACGTCAGCAACCCCACCAAGCAGGTAAGCATCCGTTTGAAGACTATCCTGGTAGTTCTTCTCTTTACTTGGCTCTTGGCGTGTGTGGTCCCCATTCCCCAGTGGCTTTTTTCCACCCTGCAAAGAGAAGGAAGTGATATGATTTGTGTTCAAGCAGTGCCAGTCGATGCACATGATTTCATGTCTGTGTACGTTAAGGCGTACCCTCTCCTGGCCTACTGCATGCCTTTGAGTATTGCCCTGCTTTATTTTTGGAAAGCATATGGACGATGCCAGCGCAGGTCGAGCAAGACCCAGAACCTACGGACGCAGATCCGATCTCGTAAACTCACCCTGATGGTGTTCAGCCTGACGGTGGCCATGGCCACCATGTGGCTCCCGCAGTGGGTGTCCTGGGTTTGGATGCGGCACGCCCTTGAGACTGATGGTGCCTTCCCTCCGGTCCTCTTTACTCTCTCTGCCCAGCTCCTCATGTTCTCCATATCTCTTGTCAACCCTCTCATCGTTCTCGCCCTCTCCGAAGAGTTTAGGGAAGGTTACATTGACTTGTGGCGAAGGCTCACCCTCCGCAAGCAACAGCCAAAACAACACAAGCCAGGACCACACACCCCAACTGCCCCAAAGTCACCCACCCCAAGACCCGAAAGGTCAGCCCACCTCCCTCCACACCAGCCTGGACGAACAGAGGAGCAAAAGCCTGAGAAACAACCAGACCAGAGTGGAGGACAGCAGGAGAGCCCAACCAACAAGGATGGAATAGTACTGCCAGATGTAGAGCAGTTCTGGCAAGAGAGGGAGACTGGCTCCCAGACGCATGAAAATGATCCTGTGCCCTGGGAGCATCAGGATCCCAAGGAAGGAAAACAGTAAGAAAGTGGGAATCCCTGTTCTTTCACATTATCAACACAAAAGCATGGAGGGGGGGCAAACAACAGATCAGACCTCACCTGGACTTGGCTCCCTCATTGTGACTAATCATAAATGATGAGTTATGGTCTTCATTTATTTGTTTTTGTGTTTACTTTCTGAACAAGATAAAAGTGATCAAACTGGCTTGATATGATCTTTGAGTATTTTGAAATGATTGTATTATTTGTATTGTATTACGTTGTTAAAAATGTATTATATATTATATGTATTATATAAATGGGTAGCAATTTCACTAAAGAAACCAGTGTGTGGTGATGTCTTGTGTGTACAGGTCCACTAAAAAAATAAAAATGCAGAGAAGCTGTGGATAGCTCTCTCCTGCCTATGGTATTGTTAAAAAAAAGTAGATGTTGGAATCTTATTGATATCTGCAATTTGCCCCGTTTTATTATGAAAGTGCTTACACATTAAGACTAAAATGAAAATGTCGACAGAATGAATATGCTATAAATAAAGTATTTAGGGAATGTAAAAGTGTAAAATAAATGTAATATATTTATAACCTACAAAGTTGTGGTGTTTTTGTGGTCTGCTTTGAGTGGTTTTACACATACTGCACACCGGCAACATGTAAAATCCAGTCACAGAAGTTTAAAAAAGGTTGCTTTTATTCAACTTCCACTGTACATAAAGCAAAAAACATTTTTTTTTAAGAAACATCTGGACAATTAAATTAAACCGTAAAAGCAGTTGACATGGCCAACTGCCAGTGTTCATACGGTCAGTCGTAACACACTGTAAACAAACTAATGAATACATATCCATATATATTCATCATCTAGAAACATCTTGCATGTTAACCCAACAGTTAAAATTACATATAAACAGAGGCTTTCATAATTCTTGAATATCCCTGTGGGTGACTAAAGTCACCAAAAATGTTCAGAAAACTGGGAGGTTCTCCCAATTTCAGCAAATCACAGTTTGGAGCAAAAATATGGGACACGTAAATTGGAACTGATGTTCACAATTTGAGATTGCAGAAGCTAGAGCGGAAAAAAAGGACAGCAGGCACCAGGTGGTCATACCTCCAGATGATGTTCAGGACAATTACCCAAACACATGACAGACTCTCTACAATCACCAATGAGCATCTAATGTGGCTTTAACCCTTGAATGGACGGATAAAGAGTTGGTGTAAGAACATAAAAAAATTGTCTTCTTATGGAGATGACCAAGAAATGAATCATAAAAAACCTTTCCAGTTGGTCCAAATACTTCTGTGTCTTAAGCACAGCTGATTTAATTGGTCATTAACCCATGATGTCCTTGTGGCATGAGATTAGTGGGCAAGTGGGTATATACCAATCACTTTGAAAGGTTTGTCAAGTTAAACCTTTGAGCTGGAGTGATTTATCATTTCTGTGAGTCTATAATGTGTCTATAATGTATAAGTTGGTAGTGTGGGGTCAAGGAGTGGAAAAAATATATTGGAGGTGTGGGTTATTTAGTGGAGCGTCGAGCCGGTTCAAAGGCAGTGGGTGGTGGAGGCGGCCCCCTGCGGTCCAGCTCCTCCACATATGCCATGAGGAGTTTGTGCCTCTCTTCTGACATACAGTCCAGAACCAAGTACCTTTTATCCTTTTGCAAGATCTTCTCTATATCCGACAAGTGCTGTTCTGACTCCTGCATCAACTTGCGTGATCTGGAGAGACAAAAAAGGGCACGCTATTAGTCAGAAGAACTATAATTATATTAACAGGACAGGTGTTTTGCTTTTGCTGTTTTATCGAAATAATTTTTATATAGAGTACAATTAGAATCTAGAATTTTACAGTCACAGATTTGAAGCTTCTCACTTGTAGGTGATGAATTTGGTTTCTTTCAGAAGAGTTCGGAAGTCTGCTTTGGCTGTGATGTACTTGTCTTTGATGTAATCCCCAAACTCCCTCTGTCTTTTCTATGTTGAAAATGTGAACAGCAGGAACAAACATACTTTATAGCTTTGACAAAGATATAGCTCTGACAAAAATTGATCAAGAGGCAAAGACAGGCCTTACGCGGTCACTGCTGGAAAACTTAATACATCTTGGATCTTCTTTAATAAGTTTCTTCACTTCCTTCCAAGATGTCATCAAATTGATCTGATGTAGAGGAAAGAATTTTAGATTAACAACAGGTTAACTGACAACAGTTACACAGGTGTGGCGTCATGGCACAACGTACTGAGGTCGTCTCATCCAAAAGTTGGCGAAATAGCTCCTTTTTCTTCTTTGCGAGAGCCTCAATGTGCTCGTTAAAGAGCCTCTCTTTCTCATCCCTCTCCAGCATTGAGGATGACTCCCAGCGGTGATCCTTCCTCAGGATCCGACGTGTCTCCGACCAGTTTGCATCCGATGACTTTACCTGTCACATGCGGAAAACTATTTTTAATGACGATTTTACATTGTTAGATTTAAGATTAAGCCTACAAACTGAGATATTTAATTTGACACGACAAAGTCATGCTGAAACATGTCTATTACCATATCAGACATGAGTGCTTTAAAGTTCTGGACGGCCTCCTCCCTCTTGTGCTGTTCTCTCTCACGGTCGATCTCTTTGGTCTGCTCCGAGCGAAATCTCTGCACCATGCGCTCTCTTTCCCTTAGACTGGCCTCTATGCGGGCCTGTTTCTCTAGCTCCTTCTCTTTCTCAGAGTTTGGATTCTGCAGGAGCATTAAGACAATAGAACAGACAAAGCAAGTTGTCAATACATGTTTTTCTTTACATTTGTCTATTATCAGTTATGTAAAAGTATTTATTATATCTAAATGACTATATTTTCATGCATTTCTAAAATGTATTTGGCACCATGTATAGTGTAAAGTGAGGCAACTTTCCTAACCTTGGCAAGACGCTCCACATAGTTCTTAAATAGTTCTTCACGAGCTGCAGAGGTTTCCACAGCCTTGTAACGAGGGTCAGTCTCCATCTTTTCCTTCACTTTGCTCCAGCGCTGCTGACCATCAACATGATAATCTGACAGAAGCTCAAAAAAGTCTTGTTTGACCTTTAACAAAAAAAAAAACAATAGAAACATAAATCTACAGTGTGTTGAGGCTAAAAGTCTAGAAATAGAAATTTCTTCTATTCTGTAACATTATGATTTAACCATTGATGTCACATCACATGGACTATTTTAACAAGGTTCTTACTACCTTTCTGGGCCTTGAACGTGTCAGTTTTGTAGACAATTTCTGCCTATACTGGTTCAGAAAGCTCTTGGATTTCATCAAAAATACTATAATGATGAATGAAGGTCTTACAGGTTTGAAAATAAACAAAGGTGAGTTTTCATTTGTGGATGAACTATGGTTAATAATTAAATCAATACTTAAATTGAATGGTTAATAATTAAAAGTTAAAAACAAAAACGTGGTTGCAGCTTTAAACCCCAAAATGGAATCCATGAAGTATCAACATTTTGCTACAGTCACCAAATAATATTAAGTTGCCCCAAGAAAGAGCTAGTTCCTTCATAATGACCCCAAGCCCATATCTGCAGACAAAAGTGGATTGTGCTGAAGTGATACAGGGGCTGGAGACCTGACTTATTTACATACGAGTGTAGGGACACAGGTTCAATTATTAAAAATGTAGACCTAGGCTGTTGGTTCAAATCCCACATGTGATAACTCAACATGTAATGCCCAACACTACTGGATCTTTGAGCAAGGCAAGTTAAATGAGTCACTTATGTTGTTTGATTCTGTGACAATCTTTCATCACTTCTGAACTATACATTTACACTAACATTCTGTATATTCAAATCCATGTTAATGAATCACTACTGCCACCCAGGCACGTGCACAGGTAGGGCTCAATTAGAGTCATACAGCAGAAGTAGATGAACGTATTTATCTTGTAACACTAAAATATCTTGTTGTTTGAATAAGTGCAATGTTGACTTTATGAAATAAACACTAGCATGTCTATAAAGGTTCATATAATGCATCAGCACACCGGTGTGATGTTAACGTAATGTGATGTCGTCGTTTTATTGATGGACAAAGTGCACACATTTACTTGTTAAAAAACCCGCGGTGTAATGTTAAACGGCATTTGAGTTTGACACAAAGCAACCGAGATCCTTGTCAGCTAGGCAAGATATATTATAAGAAATTTCTATTTTGATTTTCTGGCTGTCTGCTGAATGTGCTGATGCATGTAAATGAAATGAAAATTAAATTAAATTTATTAACATTTCATCATATTATATAGCCTATGGTCACATAGCATGGTAGGTTAAAGTTTACGATGCTATTATATTATGTGTTTGGTGGCTAGATTAAAAAAATTACTCCCCGCTCATCTTCACTTGTATAAACATAGAAAAACATGGTTTACTACTGTAATAACACTGCATTAAATAAATAAATAAATAAACTTTCCTTCATAAACATCTTTATGGCTCACAGAAGAGTGTTGTTGTGATTAGTTAATCTGTATAAAAGTTTGGAGGGTTTGGGGGCGTGCCCTTTTTTCAGTTTCAGCACATGCCCCCCAAAAGCTCTGTGCACGGCCCTGCTGCCACCGGCCATTGCAACAGTTTAAAAATGCTTAATCATTGTTAACATGTTTTGATTATCACTGAATTAGATGGGCATCCTCTGGTGAACCCCACCTGGTGAACACTCCCTCTTAACCTATGGCCCCCCCACACAGGTGACATTTCACTGGCATTAATGTTTGATTGCTGACCTTTAGCTGCCAAAGGCAATCAGCCCAGACGCTCTGCACTTAACCCTAGCCACAAAGACGGCAAGTGTGTGGACCAAACACCAGCGCAGATTACAGCTCATGAACAACTAACAGACAGTCACAGTCTCTTGGTCTCAGTCTGCAATTGTATTCATCTGTAAACAGGAAGTTTGTTTGATGGCAATGAATTTAAAGCATCTTAAAAAGTCAACAAAAGATATCCAATGTATAATAATGTCTGGGTAGGGGTCCTGGTTCTGTGTGCACCCATTGAGCAGTTGCTTCTATTGTACTAAATGTCAGTTAAATAACAAGCTCCACTTCCAAAAGTTTAATAGGATTGACATCTCTACTTGTGGTAAAATAAGGTAACAGTTCTCTATAAACTTAATTTCCTCACCTTTTCTCCACGATTCTTTGAGTTCTCCTTCTCCTTCTTTCTGAAGGCTATCATGTATTCATTAAAAATGGCTTCTCTGTCTTTCATCTTTTCAACAGCCTTAAACCGTGAATCCTTGGCATGTTTGGCAGCAAACTCACTGAATGTTGTTCTGTGAAAACAGCAAATACCCTGTTAGATTTGCATTGCTATGAATTTAAATGTGCTCAATGCATAAAGTAGCATGGGTTTCTCTCAAGGTTTTTTTTTCTCTCTACTACCTAAATATCTTACAGTTTTTTTCTTGCCACAGGGCTTCAAGATATATAGCCTTGCCCAAGTTGCTTTAAAATATCACAGATCTACAGAAACAAAAAGGGTAGCACTTTATTTTACAGTATGTATACTTCTCTGATACACACATGGTAAATCTCTTGTACCTACAGGCGAATGAGTGGTAAGGTAACAAAGGTACTTATCTGAAGTGTATGTACACGGTTACAGATATGAAACACGGCTGTATATAACAGTCCTAAATGCTTGGTAATTAATTTATACATTCAGACAAGTGTGGGTACGAACGGTCGGTCACTTACAGATAGTAGCCATACATGTTAACTAATTAAACACTTAACTACACTTACTAATGTACATAATCATGTTAAATATGTAGCACTTAAGGACAAGTGGGTACAAACCATTTTAACATTCTTACCCACACTTATCTATATGTACACAAACTAATTACAATGCAAGTATGACTGTTAAATACAGCCCTGTTTCTTATTTGTTACCATGTACATACACTTCAGGTAAGTACCTTGTGTTATTACTCATTAGAAGCCTCTAAGTACAAGACATTTATCTTGTATGTCAACATCTGTTGTTAACAGACCAATTAAGAAGTTAATTAAAAAACATTATACTGTTACAACAAAAAAAAAACATGAAATAAACAAAAAGAAAACTTAGAGGTTGTTCACACAGGATGTGTTTGTGCCATTTTTTAATTGTTTGTCTATGACATCATGAAGAGATAGAAAGCCATTCATCTGCACATTTTTCAAGCCACAACATTTAAAAATGGAACTTACTTGGTCTATTTCTGATAAACACCTTTAAGTAAGTGAACACCAGCATCAACAATAAGCATTAACAAATTAGTTTTATCCAGTCCTTAGTGATTTAAAGGGCGAAGCATTTACCTGACACCCAGTTTAGCGTCCTCCATCATTTTCCTGAAGTCATCTTTGACCAGCATAATTTTATTCTTCTTCTCTTTCCTCTCCTCCTCAGCACGTGTCTTCACATACTGATCGAATACCTGCAGAGTGGACAGTGGCGTGAGATGGGTGGGCACATGTACACTATATTTGGAGACGTATATCAATTTGTTTTTACTTTGTGGACATGGTAGATGCATGATACAGTGTGTGTGTGTGTGTGCGTGTATATACCTGTTTTCTCTCTTTGGGATTAAGCAGCAGATAACGTGGATCAAATACAATCTTATGAAGCTCTTTCTCCCAAGTAGAGAATGCAGAGACCTGTTAAAAAATGTAAAAAGATGTTAAGAGATGGATAAAGAGAGTCATAGAGCCATTTCAACCCCCCTTCCTCTTAATTGGGGCCTTTATAACGAGAAGAGTGTTCGGTAGGTGAGCCCCTCTGAGCCTGCCCCCCCTCCTGTGGCGCTGCAGTCAGGGTGTGTGAGCCCACTGCTTTTCATCCTCCATGCCACCATCCCTAATGAATGACACACACCGACAGGTGGTCCTCAGCTTCTATCTCTCAGCCTCCAACTCTTTCCTTTCCCACCATGCTAATTGGTGCAATGAGAGGTGTAATTAGATGGGGGTGAACGGGCAGCTCTACTTGATTATGACTGTATATGCTGCTGTATAGCACCTCCCAGACACATGGGGGTCCGAGGATGAGGAGGAGAGGGGGAAGGGGTCTTGCCTTGATGATGAGACCCTTTGACTGCAAACGCGCCTTTTATCTTTGGCATTGGACGGCATGGCAAAGGGCAGATAGCGCTCTACTACAGACTTAAAGGGATCTCCATCACATAAGCGACATATGCGTTTATCCATATTTCATAGTAGATACATCAAATCTGTTGCCAATGGGGGGTGGGGGAGGGAATGTGAGACTCCACTGATCAGTGGTTCTTTGATCACCTGAAAATGTCAGATGAGTATTTTAATGAGAACCGTAGCTTAAACAAATGATGGGTTTAACCTTTCAGACCAGAAAATAAATATATAAACTGCACTGCAGGATCACTCCCAGCAAAATCTCTCTGCCACTTTGTTATGAAATTCATAAACAGTTGATTTTGTGTTGACTTTGTAATTACATAAGCACATTACATAAGTATATTAGTATACAACAGATTTAAAACTTGGCCCAACAAACTAGAATACCTGTGAAATAAATGTTACTAATGAAATCCACAAAAAAGACATACTATACACTTTTTTTTTTTAATATTTAATTCCTGTGATGCAAATCTGCCATCAGGCGTTACCCTATTACTTTTCAGAAATCCTTTATCTGATATGAAACCGAAAGAACATTTAACACCATAATTAAGAAGTCATGACATGAAGTGAACAATCCAAACCCTTGATTGTTTGACATATGAGGTCATCGTACTATAAAAACATCCTGTAGGTTTCAGAACTCTCATTAGTCTAAAAACAGCTGATATTGAAGCCAGTATGCCAAAACGACATCTTGCAGAATGTTTTACTCTAGAACGTAAAAATATGAATAAGCACCTCCTCCATAGACGCTACCCATTTAGTGTAATCAGGGAAAATGAAGGGCCATGCAGAATAAAGATGCTCCAAAGCCAAAAAGACAATGTGGCTTATTGCATTGATTTCCTTCTTCATTTACAAAGCACAATTGAAAGCAAAACTTTCAAAAAGATTGAAACCAAGTTGAGTATTTATGCGTTTTTAACCAAAATAGCAACTGTAAAGGATGCAGGCTGTTATATATACACAACTGATAGCCAATCACAGCAGACTACAATTCTCTACACCTATTTAAATGAAGTCTTCAAATGTCTTCATTTAATGCAACCTTGCTAAATAAGTGCTAATTAAAAATATATATATATCTTATATACATTTTTTGCAAAGAGGTTTATGGGCGTATGAATCTATTCATTTATTAAACAATTGCCTTACCCCTCTCTCAAGCAGCATGTCTTTAAACTGACTCATCCGAGCTTCCTGAGGTACCACGGCTCTCTCACGCGCTGCCTTCAGCTCTGCCTCCATAGCGGCCTCCTTCTCTGTGTCGGCCTCCTTCTTCTCCTCTATCCTAATGTACAAAACAAATAATCAGTCAGAAGACGTGGGGCTAAGCTTAAACCAGCCTATTCACATCAAGTCCAAACTTTTGGTATGAAAATGCACAACAAAACAAATGTCTTTGTTTTTTTTCACAGCCTGTATCATAATAATTTGCTATCACATTATTTAAACCAGAGACATTTTTTTATTGTTCAGATGGTTTACTTTATCCAATATTTTCTGGTTTTCAGAATTTCTTTAAGAAAATGAAGTGTGAACAGTTAAAAAATGTGATTATTTTATCCTTGCATTTAGGGGTGTCCCCTACTAAAGATTTTCGAATCTTGCCAATAGTCGACATGTCAGTCATTGGACAATCATCAAAAGTAATGTTAACACACAGGAAAAATGTGTAACAGACGCCTCGCAGACACAAACGAAGTAAATATTGTTTCCATTAGTTAACATTAAACATCAAAACCATAAGAATTTACGAGATTTTTTTTACAGTAGTATTCTTTTTATTACATTATGTGTACGACAATAGTTATTAATGTTGTGCATTTCTGTTTTGAGCCGTGCACGCTGAAGATGAGCAGCAGAATGAAGCATGATAGCAGGATTAGTCATGTATGTAATATAGAGTATGCTTTGTTATTTATACAACATGATGTTAATAATAAGACATGAAGGCTATCTAAACAAAACGCCCCAAATGCAGAAGTGAATGTGTCTGTGTGGCATGGAGTGAACTCTTTTGCAGACACGTTCTTCACAAACAACGTGCAGAAACACGACAGCTTAAATTTACGACAGCTAAAAAAAAAAAAAGTCCCGTTTAAGTTTTAAATACCTGCTGCCAAGATGACACCTGTCGGTCATGGATTATGGAAAATGAAATTAAACTGAAATCTTATAGGGGTGAAATTGACATTGAGCACCCCCATTAAGCCAAATGGCATGATCATAACAGCACACGAATATTTCACTGAGAGATTGGGAGTAGAATCAGGCTCCTCAAATCGAATCGACTATTCGAAGGACAGCCCTACTTGCATTTAATTTGCATTTACTGTGTGAACCCCCCTTTAAGTACTGGAAGACAGTATTTTTGAAGCAATTTCCTCAACAAAAAAAAAAAATTCTCACTTTCGTCTTTTGGTCTTGCTGGGTTCATCTTCAGGTGTTTCTTCTGCTACAGCAAACTCCTGCTCCTCTTTAGCTAGCACTGTGTCCCAGGAAACAAACACACAACAGATGTTTTGGACAGTTATTAACAAGCTGTTACAGGTCTGACATGGATAGAGAACACTTCATGCTCACAGCTGACATGCATTCCACACTTTTGTCTTTGATCTAAATTTGTCTGCACCTTCAATCTTAAAACATTACATATTTGTTCTTATTGCAAGGCTCCAGGCTGCCCCTAAAATGGCTGCATTTGTGACCAGAAATATTAATTTGCAAGTTATACTTTGAATGAGATCATCACTGGCATCAACATAAATATACACACTAATATATAAAAAAGAAAAAAAACTACTACGACACACGAAAATGCAGATGCTGTTTGGCAGACTTACAGCATACACGTGGCAGAATGATTAAAAGTACACTACCATGTAGGGCTGTAACGATACACCAAACCCACGATTCGGTTCGTTTCACGATTTTTGACCCACGATTCGGTTCGTATCG
>JAUCNO010000152.1:8087839-8109614 GCA_032353835.1 Enteromius viviparus
CTTAACTTACCATGGAAATTTACCGGAAACTTTCCGGAAATTTACCGGAAATTTTCCGCCCCTTTGCAACCCTAGTTATATTCAAGAGTAAAGGTATGATGATGTCTGCTTTAGGAGGCTTTTTAGCTCTATAACTACTCCACAATGCAATAAAAGAAGTTTAGCCAGAAAGGCAAATTCAGCCTTGCCTGCCAATAAGCAATACATTTCAATTTCTATGCTATAATATTTGGAAACGTTCTCTTAAGCACTGAAGCATTGCAGGTTGATTCTAATCATCAGCATGCCACTGAAACAACTGTTGATGAGGAGGGATCATTGCTTGGCCCAATGGTTTGTTTCCAAAAAACACTGCATAGACGTCAACTTAAAACGTAAAGCTCTAATGACATAATGCTTCATTTTGTTCTCTGCCTCATTCAAAGCAACAATTTTTCCTACAAAAATTCTTTGCTTCTTGGAGAAAGGACAGTTGATTTTGTTGTTGCTATTGCTAATAACTCGAAGTAAAGCAGGCTTTCCAGACCCTTAAATGAGCACAGTCATTAAGTTTTCTCTGTCTCTCAAATTTTGCCGCTGATTAAAATGGATCGGTTTATTGTCGAGTAAACAATATCCAGTTTATCGACCTGGGTCACCACGGTAACAACTTAAGCAGCAACATTATGTCAGGAGACTTTAAAAATATAGTTTTCCATCCCGTCTCTGCACACAGACAAGTGCTTTATTTGATTCTGTTTGTGTTTACGGTGACATCATGATATGGCACCAACACAACTGATGAACATGAATTTTATGCATTCATGCAGAAGCCTGAACCTGTCCTCAGCTGCGACCTGATTATTATGAAATAATATTTACTGTATTTTTTACATTTATTTAACTTTTTTTTATGCTTACATTAACAAAGAAAAAAATTCATTTGTAAGTGGTTGACTGAACATTTTAAATTAAATGGTTAAAAGATGTCTTTAATTAAACTAGCAAAACATTATTTATAGATTTTATATACTTTTTTTTATTTTGATTTTTATGTTGTTTTTGTGGTGTTTTGACAATGTTGTAACAGTGGTTTTCAACCTATGGGCCGCCAAGTGACGGCATTGCAGGGGGGCCGCCAATTATTATTAATAGAAATTGTAACATTGTTAATACAATAAAAAATGTCTAGTTTGCTGATCCGTTATATATATTTTCTGTTTATTCAATACATTACCAGTTTATTCAATAAAGACAATTAACAGCTTTGTTTCTAAGTACTTAGTTAACCCGACACAAAAAGCGGGATCGTTTCAATTATTTTGCAGTGGGCCGCGGAAACGTGTGTTTGGCTGTGTGGGCTGTAAAGTTAAAAAAGGTTGGGAACCACTGCTGTAACATTTATAATAATAATAATAAAACAATATTAATGAAATGAAAAATCGACAATCACTGGACATTTTTAAATTAAGCTGCATTAGCAATGTAACTTGCATAAAAAAAAACCATGAATTTAAATATATATTGAAATTAATTTAAAGTTTTAAATACAACTTGTTTCAATGATTCAGGTTGAGTCTTTCGTTTGAGAGACAATAACTTTATACACGGTGCACTTTCAGATGTTAAACTTTGCAGGATGTTTACAGGTATCCCGAATACGAATCCCGACTAAGGACCTTTCCCAACCCCTCTTATCTCTCTCTCACTTCGCTCTCACAGGACAGTTCTGATCTGTCCTCTCATAATAAAAAGCAAAAATGCCAAAAACAAACCTATTCAATTAATTTATTAAAGATAATTGATTTCTATGCTGTTTTCAAACTTTGTTAATTGAAGTTCACAAACATTCAACACAAAGACATCAAGCAGCAGAAAGCGATACGTGATCACCGATGAAGACATAAAATTATTGGCGATTTACCTCGACAAGCTTAAACTGATGGGAAAAGGCAGATGGAAGAAAGAAGTGAAAGAGATACACTCACAGGAGTCTGGGAGGAGGAGGAGGAAGAGTAGGAGGAAGGAGGCAGCAGGCTGCGCAGAGCGTCGTAAAGGTTGAGGGGGAGGTACTCACTTTGGCGCCTGTATGCCCCCTCCCCCGACCGAGGCCGAGGCTTTGCGGACCAGGCGGTACTGCATCTCAGCAGCAGCAGCGCTAGAGTAAGACAGAGACTTCCCCAGCGGCGGGGGGTGCGGCGAGCGTGGAGGGTGAGTGGTGGGCGGCAGCGGCGTGTCGGTGGAGCGGGTGCGGTACGGGTATGAGGGCTGAGGCGGGCCCGAGTCAGAGAGCAGGGGGGGTCTGGAGAAGCGGGGTGGCCGATGGTGATGATGGTGGTGGTGGTGATGGTGGTGATGATGCTGAGAGTCGTGCAGCAGGCGTTCTCGCTCGCGTTCAGGGGGAGCGGGCGGAGAGGAGGGAGAGCCACGTAGATAGCCAGCGTGCTGCGGGGAGGCCAGAAGGGCGGCGCTGGAGGCAGACGGCTGGTGAAGCTCCGCCTCCCGCTGCTGAGCGATCTGTGCCGACAGGTAGGGCGAGCTGTATCCCACCACAGGTGTACGCGGCCGGCCTGGAGACATCTCAGGTGCTGCAGAATCGAAATCTGGGCTTTCGGACGGCGTGAGCAGACTATCGTATGACAGGCTGCCGTTTCGAGGAGCCACCGGCGGCGTCTGATTGGCTAAGCTCTTGTAACTGGTGGAGGTGGTGGCTTCGGATGGCGGGGCATTGTGGGAGCGAACGCTGGAAGACCGAGATGCCCCTCCAGCGAGAACTGGGGGATCAGAGAAGGAGGGATACGAACGCCCTCCTAAGGAGTATCCGCTGATTCCTGAGCCTGGAGGTGCTCCGGGACCCCCAGCTGCTCGGTCTGGGCCGATCCGCTCCGCTCCTCCACCCCCTTCACGCCCATCCAGACTGGGCTCAGAGCGATAGCCTGGCTGCTGACTGGACTGGAGGAGAGAGGAAGAGGACTCTTTAAGACTGTCCCCACGACTCATCTACAGAGAGAGAGCGAGAGAGACACACAGCAGGCAGAAGAGTTTATAAAATTTCAAAGGCAATCTGAAAGCCTAATTAAAAGGGATGATGTCAAGGATCTTGTGGGCCACTGGGAACTGGTGATTTAGGAAAGCGCTTTCTACAGCTATGATAAAGAGCCAGCGTTGTGACGGCTAAGCTTGAGGCTAAGAGGCTAAGCTTGGAAAGGCCGGGAACAAACTTAGACGCACTAAAAGCAGAGTGTCATTTTTGCATTTGTTTCAGTACAGCACACCACATCACATGAGCAACGTTCAAAATTGAAAAACCGCAACATCTATCTATTCTTGCCTTGCGGTCTTTGCTGGCAGGGGATAAAAAAAAAACCTTGGGGCCTCATGTACAAAAAGCAAGCTACAGGCAAGCATGACATTTACCCTGTTTGGCTTCCTAGCCTTAAATTGTGGATTTGATTGGAGCCAACTGTGATTGTGCATAATTCATCCAATTTACTTGCAGGTACTTTTTTAGTTCACAGAACAAAATATAGCTCTGCTCATGAGTCCCTACCAAATGATTTAACCCGAAACTAAACATTGTACATGTCCTACCAACCAGAAACCAACTGTGATTTTTACAAGATATCACAGTGTAGTACTAAGCCTATATTAATATTTCTTTTTTTACACATCACAGTTACCAATTCCAATAAAGTACTGTTATTAAAAGGCAGACAATTGTTAAACCCTGACCTACAGCGTTAATACTGCTATTTGACTCTAAACCTCTGTAAAGTTTTATTCATGAGGCCTCAGGTCTTTCAGAATCAATCAAAATCAGATGACACGTTGCATTTCTCATCTAATATATCCTAATCCAGCATCATATAGCCAAAACCAGCACACCCCCCACAGCTTCAACTGTTAAATTGTCTTATACAACGACTCTGTAAGGAGAGATTGGTTATTTGTGTTGACACACTGTAGGCTTTATTAACACTACTAGTGTATAGTTGAACAAATGGAACAAATTATATTTCTCCTTTGGGGATTGTTTGTATAAGTGGTGGCCTTTTGGCAAAGCAAAATGTTATTTCTGTAATGCCAACATCTTTATATAATATAACCCTTCATATTTCAAGTCAAATATTTACGAAATCATTACAATGGTGATATACTAAACAATGGGAGATTAATAAAACAATCAAAATTAAGCTCAGCTGTAAGAACAAGCTGCATTTAAAAATGAATGCATATGAACACTGAAAAAAAGACGGATACTAGAGAAAGGAGAGGATCATTGGAACAAAATAAAACAATGACGCACACAGACACACACAAAAGAGTAGTACAGTGTTAACTTACTGATACTGTTCAACTGAAAGCCACTGAGTCAACCAAATTGGAGGGGAAAAGCAATTTAATGGATTGAACAAAACGTTAGAGAAATAAAGATATTAATGTATATGGTATAAAGGAAATAATAATTACACTCATGCAAAAGAATGTAAGCGATGTGAAATTAAATGTTGTGAATCAGCACCATAGATTGTAAATGAACACACAGACCTCTTAACAATACATAAATCAACAGAGAAAAGTTACCTGGTTGGCATAGGCATGAGTGAGCGCAGTGTGGTTCTTGCCCGGGCTGCTGTATGTGGGCCTGTACTTGAACATGGTGGGGGTGGGCGGGGCTTTATTCAAAAGACTACTCTCTGCAAACAAAGAACAGAAAGATTTAGAGCGGTATACAAATTTGAGGAATGTACAAGTAAATTAAGCTGATACGACAGCACTGCAATAGTAAGGCCTGTTCACACAAGATGAAAACCACAACTCTGAAGTTTTATTAATCATTCAAGTCTACGAAACCAAACCTTTACACCACAACTGTAACGATAATGACAGAAAGGCATGATATCATTTAAAACTGATGAACGTAACAAAAAAATTTAGTCATAACTCACAGACTGATAACTGTAGCGCTTACTTATTATAACCAGAACATTAATATGCTTTGGTGCAGATGCTAAGATGTTATCATTATAGTTGCATCATCCTTTGTGATCATACTCCATTCCAAATATTCATATTAGATTCATAAAAGGCATTTGCTAGGAAACATGCACAAGCAAGACAAGACCAATCATAAGAGCATGCAAGAATTATAATAATGACATCACAGCTGTTATATTTGAACTATTTTGCATTATTTAATTGGAGTCAAATCCTTAATGTAATCAGTAAATCAAAATGCTTAAAATAAGGCATAAAGAATCTATGAGTGTTTGAGAGATAGCTTGCTCTAACCCTCAGAGTGTCCGCCATGTCCTCGTGACAGCCCAGGATATCTGAGCTCTGGTTTAGGTGGAGGCGGAGGCTCGGCGTCAGCAGACTGACTCTCCATCAAACTGCTCTTAGACTGAAACATAGCAAAAGAGAGGATAAAACACACATGCTTAATTAAAGAAATAGACAAAACAGCTGACAAAATGTATTTTGGGATTCACGTTCTGGCTCATGGAAGTCACTGAAAAAATTGTTACACTGTTGATGCTAAATTGCTTGAACCGGCAAACTGTGTTAAAGAGCTGCACACTGGCAAGGTATGGAAATTTACTAAATTATGTATTTTTTGTTCTACATTTTTAGTACAGCTAAAGGTTGTGTGGTCATTTTAATCATGATTCTGATTTATGTTTCCGGTTTTAAGCTACATGTACCAGGGGCCTGTTCCATAAAACAAGTTTACCAAATAAGCCAAGTTTATTTCAGTTAGTCTGACTTATTGACACACCTCTGTTATAATTTGAACTAGGGCTATGGTTTCATGGCAAACGATGCCAAAGATTCAGCAACTTTATCAGAGGGATAAGACCAGGACTTCTGAAGATAATGGAGGAAATGTGAATGAACATTTCCTATAATCAGTTCCTTCCTTCTATTTCTATTTCATTTATCAAGCAGCTCTCTCTGCCAGACTATATCTCCATCCTCCCTCTCGCTATCAGTGCTTATAACTCCGTAAGCTACAAGCTGAGCCTTTTGCTTTAGAAACCATTAACGCAGAAATCCGTGTACTGCCAAAAAGCATGACTACCTTTCTCATAACTCCAGGCTGCAAAATTGAAAAATGTCAAAAACGTGTAATGAAGTGCTTCAAACTGATAGAAAGTGCATGTATTCTTAAAGAACATAAATCATTTCAGAGCACAGCCTTTCATTATGGAATAAGAAAGTATTTTTGACAGTTTAAAAGCCAGGCTAAGTTTCAGCCATATTAATGCAAGCCTGTCTGTGTCAGCCGTCCTCAATCAGATGCTAAATGGCACAAACAGATATTTTTTGAGCTACGCCTGCCAGAAAGGGGAATTGGAGCCAGTTGCTAGCAAAATAGTCCAACGCACTCTCTGACCTAGGGATTCTGGCTCTGACAGAAACATCTGCATCCCAGTGGCAGAGGTAACATTTGAAGTCTTGAATTTACATGGCCTATCTGGTTAACAGCATATAAATTCAGATGGACTTCCTAATGAATCTCTCACAACAATTTATTAAAAGCAACAACTTAGTCTAAGGAACAACTTACTAGCCTGGGCCCGCCCATTCTTCCTGCAATGCTACATTCAATTTCGCGAGCAAAGTCAGTCTGGCAAAGCTGCCGTTTTAGAGAATTTCCGTTCCCAAAAAAGTGGGAAGTAATGAGAAACGAGCTCCCTCTCTCCACCCCCCCCCCGTCACCGGCAGGACTGAGCTGGGTGTAACGCGATGACGCAGCAGTTCTGCGATGCTCAACTGCTTGCTAAACTATTCTAAAATAACCACTGAATGACTGTAAATACCAGCTACTCTCAAATAAATCTGGCAAGACCGGCAGAAATTGTTGACGACATTTTCTTACTGCTTTAATGAAGCTAGCTACAATTGGTTACGGTGTCTTCAGGTTCCGTCGCTACGCATACGTCATCGGAATGAGTGGTCTGATTGGTTGTAGATTCGTCCAGTAGTATAGAGAGGCATCTGATGGACGCAGGTTAGATTACACTAATGCAAGTAGTTATCAGGGGTGTGAACCTACATTGGTCTCACGGTTCGGTTCAATTACGATTAGCATGTCATCGATTCGGTTCAATACCCTACAATATTTGGATGCATCGACGATGCACTGCATACTAAATTTACAATTTTTTGCTTAATTTTAATTTACATGTTATAATTTTTTAATAAACACAAACAGTCAGATATATCAACTATTTAATTTAACCTTCTCAATAAAAACGCACTTCTTGAACAAATGTATAAACATGAAATTATAATTTATAAAAATAATATTTAGAGGACTAATGGGAGATACTGTCGGATGGCTCTCTTCTGATATCAGTTATCAGCTTCAGTTATCAGATTTCTCAAGCCAAGACATTGCTGTTTGACTTTTAGACAGTGGTGCTGTGATGGAGCCTGGTGAATGTTGATATTCGTCGGATTTTGGCCAAAAGCCGTGAGAGCGCACCACTTTAAGCACGCGCTGCAATGCCAGATTCACGGTACGCACGAAGCATTTACCGTGAGCGAATGTTCCGAATTGAGCTTTTAGATCATCAGTTTAGATCAAGAACAACGCACTGTCACTTGAATTCAGCGTATAAGTGGCCCAGAAAAAATAGACTCGGCAACGAAACTATCACGGCACAGCCGCTCCTGCTCGTCGCGCCGCCGCCCATGCGTGCTGTTTGAAAGCTGTCATATGTTAACATGGGCACCGAAAAAGTATGCGCTGCTTACGCCCTGCTCACCGTGCAGTGTGAAACCGGCGTGAGACATTTATGACATTAAAATAGCGACATCTGCTGAAGCACGTGTTGCAATCGTTATCACAGGAACATCCCAGCTGAAGATAACGGGGAAATTACATCGCTCCACTTGACAAGTGCATTCCAAATGATTAAATAATGACACGCACGTGCACTGCTCTCTCAAGTCCCCACTAACAAAGGGATAGGGATGATCACTACGATTTGGAAAATGACCATGAATCGTTCCATACACGATACGCGAAGCGTTACACCCCTAATCAGAATGATTTCTAAAGAATCATGTGAGCCTGAATACTGGAGTAATTGTGCTGAACATGTAGCTTTGATCATAGGAATTATTTACATTTTAAAATATAATCAAATAGAACGTATTTATTTTAAACAGTAAAAATATTTAACAATTTCACTGCTTCTGTTTTGACTGTAAGTGTAAGGGCTTCAATTTCAAGTGCAAGTTCATGTTTATTCTGACACAAAAATGAGTTTTATTTTGCTGCTTTATTAATATTTTTGTCTGCCTCCTGGGTGCTTTATCAAATACCAGATTGTGGAAAATTACTTCATTGCACATGGTTTGGCTACACCATTAATTCAATCCTTTTTAAATATTTGTTGAAAACTACATTAGCAATTTGTAATTTCTTTCAAAAAGAGCAAATACTTCACACAAGAAGTATTAAAAGCAACAGATGCATTTCTATGGAGATGACTTTTACCCATTTTGTTGCTGTTGTCCAGGCCTCTTTTGTGGGGAGGTTCCTGGAGGGCTTTATCAACATCCACCCGTCCCACTAACTCCTCCGGCCGCTCCCACATGGACAGACGCGTGGTTGGGTTATAAAAGAACACTCGCTCATCACCTGTCCACACCACACACCTGACACATACGCATTGGTCACAGTTAAATCCAGTAAAAAGAGCAACATCCAAAAGCTCCAAATATTTTTTTCACTTCATTCATAAATCAAAGCGTTTCTATTAATTACAGTTGATATGATCTGAGCAAATCAAATAAATCTGTGTAAAAAGCAGTTCCTTACCACGGTGTGCCAGGAATAGGAGTGGTTGCAACCGGCTTTGCCTTTTTCGCTGCCTTCTGTTCCTCTGTCATCTCCTCTTCTTTCAGCTCCAAGGAATAACACACATATGATGTCAGAAACCATTGTTTATGCGAAATAATTTCGAAAACTAGATACACTACCAACCTCTTTCTTCTCTTTTGGTGGATACATTTTTGGGCTTCCATCTTCCATTTCCATGATTTCAGCATCAATCATGTCAAGAGCTGCATCCTTGATCTTCTCACTCTCTTTTTCTGTCATGGAGACATGGAGAAGTACAACTGTGAAATCAGGAAATATTAAAGAGTTATATATAATACTGAAATAAAATCATCTTTACTATTTAAGAGTGTTGTGAAACATAAAAAAAGAAAAAAAATATTTTTCAGAAATAGCACAATACCAGTAAATGGGAAAATAAATAGTCATTTGTAATTAATAATATGTATTTGTTTATATATACACACACACACACACATACATAAGTCACACCACGGGTTACTGCCCTAGTGGCCGTCTTTGTCCCAGTTTCTAACCTGTGTCTTTGAGTTCTTCTGGTCTGTCCCAGGTGGTCTCCTGTGTGTGTTTATTGTAGTAGTACGACTTTCCTTCTGGAGTTCTGAACTCAGTCCACTCAGATGTACTCAGAGCACCAGGCAGTCCTGAGGGCCCAGCCATTGCCATTTGAGGAGGCATCATGGGTACCAAAGGTGGTGCCATGCCAGGGAGCATACCTTGATATAAAATACACAAAATCAATATCAATTCAAGACAGGTAGTTCTTCTTTTACATAAATAAAATGATAATAATGGAATGATTTTGCATAATAGTTACACACAGATTTACAACATATTGAAAAAAAAGGTCCGAATTTCTACTATTAGGAAAAAAAACTATCTTTGTTTGATGATTCAACTACAGCACAAAATATCATAAACATTCAATTAAACACAAGATTGACGCATGCAAAAACAATTTCACCACAATATCACATTAAAAACATTAAAGAAAAAAAAAGGGACACAAGGTAGGAGGACAGTTGCGACAAATCACAACACTGTGTTATTTGATTTTCTATTGCAGTTTATTAACTGGGTTACTGCCTACAACAACTGTTTTCAGTGGGGAAAAAAACAAATCTACTCCAGCTAACCAAATGTTAAGTCAAAAACAATTGAAAAAGTGAGTCAGCCTGTCTCATTTGTAAGAAACAGGGGCCTCTAATTGGAAATGATTACATTGATAAAAGCATAAAGATGCACAACAATTACTAACATGCCATAACGGGGAAGGGAATTACCGTTTTTGGTAGGAGAGATAGTCTTTACATAGGGACAGCTGACTATCTGCATCATTGCTACACCTGAAAGAGCGCATAAGCAAGCAAAGAGTGTTGGAAAAGACACAAACATACGTCAGCTATTGCTTCCAGGTGTAAGGAGAGTAAATACTACATTTATACTACAGTATACTCCTACAGTGCTAGCTGATCTCTATTCAACTGAAAGAAGGCAATAATGTTGCTTGACAACAAGTGCACATGAAAATGGCAGATTACTGCCATCTATAGAACACTGAATGTCACTTCTGCAACACTACGACATTAATGCAGTAGTTAACACTGCATTTAGCAGTTATATTACAATAAAGCTTGCTTTGCTTTCTGGAATCATTTCTGGAGTCATAAAATTTCATTACAGATGTTCTGCAACTCTAAGCAGTGAAGAAAAACAAGGGCACATTTTAAACCCTACAGGTTCCAGTCAAACTACAGGCATGCATTGGATATTGTGAAAAAGACAGAAAGACAAGGAACAGAGGAGAAAAAGGCAGTTGCATACTGTACTAGAGCGGAATAATTTTTAACAGGGTATATTTGACTCAAGTTCAAATGTCAAACATACCGGGCAGTGGAATGGGCATGCCAGGCAGGGGCACTCTGAAGGGTGGCACCATAACAGGAGGGAATCCTGGCATTGGAGCAGTGGGCTGTGGCACAGTATGGGGCAACGCCACCGGGAGAGGTGGCGGGCCTGTAGTCATGGCCACTGTAACCGTTGGAGGATTGACAGCAGCTATTGATGTTGCCATTGCACTGGGGGTTGTGGTTACAACTGATGACATCTCCACGACATCATGGGCTACAGGTCATACAATTGGGTAAAAAATGATCAGTGATTAACTTCTGACACATAATTCTGACATATAAAATAAACAAACAAATAGGAAACAAAACAACTTTCTCCACAACCCAAAACAACTTCTGACAATTTAAGTCCACATTTGATTAAAAACAAAGTCCAGAAAATAAATAGATAAATAAAAATTACAAATAAATGGGAAACAAAACAAACTTCTGCAGAATGTGTTTTGAATGTAAAACTTTTGACACTCAAACTAAATAAATAAAATATGGAGAACAAATGTTTTTTCCTGAATAAGTTTCCCAAAACGACAACTTACACCCACACAAAATAAACAAACAGGGAACAAACATGTTCCCAGAATACACTTCTAACTCAAAACAACATCTGTTTTGTTTGTATTTAATTCCATTCCATTCCAGCATCTATGGGTATTTTTGATGGCGGGAAATGTAATAAATTAGATCATGTTTGAATGAAAATTAAGCTAAATCCTGATCCAAAATAAATTAAATAAATGGGGAACAAAAAAATACATCCAAAATTTTTTTTCAATGTCAACTTCTGTTCTGATACCCAAAAAACAGTCCAAGAGCGCACATCGATAAAGCAAAATAATGTCAATGTGGGTCCTCCACAAGACAAGAAATATAACAATGAAATTAAAGTAGGCAAACACCATAGCTCCTAAAGTAGACAAGTACTTAATTATGTTCTCTCACTGTGATGTACTTCTGGAGCCTGCTTTGATCTTTTAGTTTAACTTATGACACCCAGACAAAATAAATAAAAGCAAATTTCTGGCCCAAAACAACTTCTGACACCTAGACAATATGAACAAACAATATGGAGAATGAAACAAGTATCTCCAGAATGCCATTTCTAACCCAAAGAGCTTATATTTGAAGGTCAACAAATAAAAGATCTAAAGCTGTTGCTTAGAAGTCTCCATGCAATGACATATACCTGACACAGGTGTTGGGAGGAGAGGAGAGGCTGCTGTGATGTTGGGAGAGGAGGTGGAGCTCATGCCTGTGGAGGGGCTCTGGGAGGTGTGTGTGGTTGTAGTGCTGTTTGCAGCAGTTGGGATGCTGACAGATGGACCAGGACCGCTGGCTGCTGCCACCGCCACCGCCTGGCTCAGCATCATTGGACCCAGCTCAGCCTGCTGGATCACCTTCACTCCTTCAGGCTTCGTCCAGGATGACTCCCTTGTACGTGCATTGTAATAATACACCTAAATTGTAAGGAAACAAATAAGGACATGAGATCAAGCTGATTACATTGTAAAGAAAGCAAATATTTATGTTATCATCTAATTGCATGAAGCAAGAAGTGTAACAATGCACTGTGTGCAATGCATAGTAAACTTTAAAAATACACATAACGCAAAATCTAATGGACAAAGAATTCGTAATATGCTCTCAATTGCCTGTGCAGTTACACCCGAGTCTTTAGTATATTTATAAACACAGCAATTCATAGTATATAATATACACTAGTGTCCATAAGTTGGGTTTTTCTTAAGAATACAGTACTTTTGTTCAGCAGCGTTTTATTAAATTGTTTGTAAGTGACAAAGTTTATATTACAAACATTTTCAAATTGAAATAAAAGAATTCCAGAAAACACAATACAACTCTCCATGTGAAGTGATTGGAATACAACCCAAAACGCATTTCCATAGGGAACCAGCAATGTCTTTCAATCCACACAGAATTAGAAGTCATACCTTTCCCTCAGGACTCTTATTCTCCACCCAGATCTCTTCTGCAGAGGGCAAGGAAGGAGGAGCAGGTGCAGGAGCAGGGGCTGGAGAAGGAGAGGCTGTAGGTGGTATTCCTGGAGGGAAAATCATGCCAGGTGGAGGCGGCATGGATCCTCCGGGTGGAGGCATAAATGGGGGTCTCTTAAAGTGAAAAAGAAGTCATAGGCATCAAAGAAACCTTCCCAATTAAAAAAAGTTAATAAATATCATCTGAGGTAATACTCATACCTGTAAAGGTGGGGCACCCATGGGAGGGGGTACACTTGGGTCAAAGGGAATGCGTCCGAAGGGCGGCCGAGCAGGAGGCGGAGGACCCCTCATCATAGGAAAGGGAGGCACAGGGGTGCTCAGTAAAGGCTGCCTGCGGGTGGAGGAGTTGGCGGGTGGAGGGGCAGTGGCAGGAAAACGGAGAGCTGGCTGCTGAGCCATGCTAATGGAGCGAAAACAAACTTATTAACATACAGTATCCGTACAGCACACAACGACTGCCGCAGACAGACACCAAACAGCAAAACAGTACAGCATAACTCATTCTTACGAATCATAACAGCCATTAAATTTTCCTGAGGTGTAATAAAACTATTATGTCTAAAAACACGATGTGTACCTTAAATTGCGCTAAAAAGTAAAGACGTTGTTAACGATGTAAAAACATTTAGTTGCATGCTGTTATGATGCTTTCATTGTCCACGAACCAACAGGCCACACGAGGCTTAATATAGATTTAAGTTAGCCAACTACGGAACGTTATTAAATGTACTGTTAAGGAAAAACTGAAGCTAACTATAATTGGTCATTTGCTAGCCTGTGCATGAAAAATAATGCAATATCCACACCTGTTAGCGGCCAGGCCAATGCCTTCTGCCTCTGTGTGCTCCGCCATAACGGGAATAAGTTACAATAAAAGTCCCTCGACGCATTTCCGGCGGAGTCCGGCGTACGGCCGTCAAGTGGATTTAAAATTTCATTTACACGTAGAATAATACCTTTTACATAGATTTAAATAACCAATATCTACAAACTGACCCTAAATATATATTTTTTTCACAAACAAAACAAAAGTTACAAAGGAACTGTAATCATAAAATTGTGATAATATTTTTGTCTCAAATAGGTTATATCCGATTTGCTTCTGTTAGTAAAATCCTTGTTGTTGCCATAACAATTTCTTAATACCTTAAAATCATGATATTGTATTTATTGTAATAGTTTTAAATTAATGTCTTTATAATTTTTTCCTGACTGTATTTATTTGTTTGTTTACCCGTTTTTAATTGTTTGGATGGATTACTTTATTGCAAACAAATTTAACATAACATTATTTTACGTTCTATTTCTAAACCTTTATTTTGAAATTAAGAGATTTTCACGGTTCCGGAAGTACACAAACGCTGTACACTCACGTTGTATTTTAGCAATGGACACCATACATGCTTGTTTCAAAGAGAAGATCGATGAAGTGCTTTTACCAGGAGACGTGTTCTCATTCAGGTTGCTTGAATCTGTAGATGGTAGTATCAAAACCGAAAAGATAATATGCGGTCCAGGGCTCCGGAGAAACGGGGAGGAAGTTCAAGTGTGTAAAAGTGGAATTTTGCGCCATAAACAACCCAATATGTATTGGATAGACTCTCAGCAGAGACGGGTGAGGAACTGGAATCACACCAGCTCATCTAATGTTTGTCCTGTTAGAAATTACATTGTATTTATTTATTTAAATAAAGTGTGTTTAATAAATGACCATTATCACTTGTCACTTTCACTCTTTATCACATTATCACTTTCTAATTTCAGGTTATTAATAAATATAAAAAAAGTTTTATGAAATGTAATACATTTTGCCAAAAGCAAGCTTTAACTCTAAAAAAAGTTAAATAGTTCTGTGAATCCGTATTTCTTCAAGTATGTACCAGCCAAAGGTGAAAGTGTGATCGGCATCGTGACTGCGAAGTCTGGAGATATCTTCAAAGTGGATGTGGGAGGAAGTGAACAGGCATCTCTTTCATACCTGGCATTTGAGGGTGCAACCAAGAGGAACAGACCTAATGTCCAGGTACTTTCTCATACATTTTGAACACTCACTTCATATTGTTATTTCTTTAAGAGCGTTGTATAATGAATGTACACAATGATAGTGTGTGGTTTTGTTCTGCAGGTTGGAGATCTGGTGTACGGTCAGTTCACAATTGCCAACAAAGATATGGAACCCGAGTTGGTTTGTATAGACAGCTGTGGCAGAGCCAATGGGATGGGGGTGTTTGGAGCTGACGGGCTGCTCTTTAAAGTATCACTAGGACTTGTGCGAAGGTTTGTGATTTGTCTATGTAATACAGCTTAGAATCTAGATATTTCCTCGCTTAATTTAAAAACGTGAATTGTCAAAAATATAAAATAAAATTTAGCTAATATATTACAGACTAACATGCTATAACGTTAATGGATATAAGGTCACGATTGCATTTTTTTTAGTATTACAAGTTTCTGAAATTTAAAATTACTTTTTTAAATTACTTTAAATATGAATGAATTTGCATAAATCTGAACACTGAATAAGGTTCACAATTCTTTATTTACATATTTGAGTCAAAGGATTTTACAGAAAGGATTTTTGATATCTCCTTTTAATCCTCAACAAATAAGAAAATCAACAGCCAGAGATAAATTATATATTTTCACCATGTTTGCAAAAAAAAAAATTAATAAATTAGAACATTTTCTATTTCAATTTAAGCATTTTGAGAAAAGAACTATTAATTGAATATACACATGTAAACTCATAAAATGCTATGTATTTTGCAAGTTATGAAAAGCCAGAATCTCTAAATTGTCCAGTGCATAAAATGTTTTTACTTGTAGTATCTTGCCTACAAAGCTGAAGTAAAGAATATGATGTTGTTTTTTCCATCAGACTTCTGTCTCCTCAGAGTGAAATAATAAAGGATCTGGAGAAGATTTTTCCCTTTGAGCTGGTTGTTGGAATGAATGGCAGAGTGTGGGTGCAGGCAAAGACTGTTCAGCAGACGCTGATAGTGACCAATCTCCTGGAGACATGCGAGAACATGACCTCACAACAGAGACAGACACTGTTTAAGAGAGTGGCAGAAGGCTCCCTCTAAAAGGACACCTGAATTACTACATTTCCCACAATACACCAAAATTGCACATCATCAGTTTTCAGCTATTCAAAAGTTTAGACAGAGCCGGACCTACAATGGACATCACTTGGATTTCCAGTTTTGAAAACAAAATCTTCACAGAGAAGAAAAGCAGTCACCATTTCTTTTTAAAGAAATCAACAGTTTTCTTTTTTCAAATACACTTTTGTATGAGTACATATGTATGAATAAAATCCTTAAATGCAAACTGATTTTAGTTGTAGTGATTATAACTACTTTGTGCCTGCTGTGTTGTTCGTGTCCAGAAGGGGGCGCTTTCTGTCCAGTTTCCTTCACTGGATTGTGGTTTTGAAAGTTGCAGGAAATGACTGGATGTTTGGATAAGAGAAATGTAATGACTTTAACCAGCATCATTTTTAATCCAGTTATTGAGAAAAACCTCTTCCTTTTTTTGTTTTACAGGCATGCAGAGCATTGCTCCACAGCAACCTTTATGCATCACTATTAATTCAGTACTAAATGTGTGTAGATGGTTGTAAAGTTTATGATTACTTTACGATTCACAACGCATAAAAGTTTACAAAGCGTTGTAAATCACCTGTTCTTAGCAAATTTGTGGCTATAAAAAGTTACATAGTGGCTAAAGCTGGAATTTTACATTAGTTATCAGAGGGGTCAGTATTTTTTTGTTTGTTTGTATAGATGCATCAGTTTAGATTTAGTTGAAAACATATATTTTGAATTTTAATAAGATGTAGGCTAATGGTTATTATACAAAAATATTTTACAGCTGAAAGCCATGACCACAGTATGTCAGAGAGCCGTTTAATAATATTGTTTATTTAGACTAAGCCATTATAGTTTGATTAGTTAAAGCTCCTCAGCCAGATGCAGTTTGATTCTAGCCAAGTTAACATTGCATTCCCATGGGTTCTGACTCTGAGTTCCTGTAAATTAAAGTGAAATTTGCATGATGATGCTGATTAGCATGGAAAGATGTGTCTGGGCACGTTTTCCTCATTGAATGACTGATGTATGCAGACGAGTGTCCAAGACAGTACCAGGGGCATGGAAGATTTGAGTCACTGCAAGAACAATGTATTTGAGCTCTTATTCTACTCAAACCAAATCTGCCTCACATTAGACGTGCAAACCACAAACCCTGTTGTTGTTTTTCCAATAGTAATTAAGGAGCTAAGCTATTAATGATGCAGGAGAGCTATGATATCTGCATCTCCGCAACTAGTTAAAAATCTTTAGCCACAACACAATGCTTATTCTTGAATGAAATGTGAATATCTCAGCTAATGATTTATCCAAAGACTGTGCATGGAGTCTAGAGATGGGCCCTTGAAAACGCCCTATAAAATGCATACAAATGTTGAGTTTGTTATTTACAAGAAGCATAGCCTCATGTGAACCAAGCCTCAAACAAAAGAGATTTCATAACAGCTAAAAAATAAGAATTGTTGCATAAAAGCTGGGAAGGATTATGAGCATTTCTGAAAGCTTTCTTTTCATCAAGACAAATATGTCTATAAATGGAGAAAGTTCAGCAGAGTTTCTACTCTCTAAGTGGGCGTCCTGCATGAAGACTGAACAAGGCAAAACATGCTCAGTGACTAAAAAAACCCATTACACATTACAGAAGTCAACTGTGAAGTTACACTTGTTTATATAAACAGTCTTTAATTTCTTGTTAAAAATTAAAAAGTACTTCATTTTAGGACCAATAATTAGCGTTCTTTCCAAAACCAGGAGCCCTTCTTTAGGCCCCTGGCCATTTGAATACAGGTTTTATACTTTCTGTCCCACGCTGTTAAGTATCTATTAAGTGTGTCTAAAAATAAACCTGTTCAGAGAAGCACTTTTGAATTATTCTCATTTCATAATCTACAACACTGGGATATGCTGGATCTTACAGATGGGTATTCCTCTCTTTTAAACCTAATGAGAGACAATGACATTCAAACATATTCACCTGGCAGCCAAAGTGAAGGTGAAATTATACCTTGAGATTTGCATAATAGGAAGTAATGTGCCACAGAGAGTCATTCTCCGTAGATTCCAAAACATCAATTCAGTATCTCTAAGACAGAAGAGATGGTTCAAAGAGGTCCCTTTTCTGTATAAAGCAAGGGAATGTAATTGATTGACCATTATTAACTATTATCCACTACTCAACTGTCTTACGAATAAATACCTTAAAAATAATGTTTTGTATCAATCTGAGTAACCAACATCTCAAAAAAGCAATTTTTAACAATTACATTCTAATTATTTCATGTAAGTGTAAAATACAACAAATCTAGCTAAGTTTCTACAATGTTTCTTCTTCTTCTAAATGATCAAAAGAATGTCTTTTTGTTGTTGTTGTGCACTAATACGTGTCACATGTAGACATCTCAAAACAACTGACAGAAATTAATAAATATTTCTACAAATTAAATGTAAAAAATAAAATAAAACATCAGCTTTACTTGAAACTCATGGAAGACACTGTGTACTGTACATAGCATTAAAGGCTATTTACACTAAGTGCAAATAACAATAAAGGCTATTTACACCAAGTAAAAAAACATTATTTTCGTAACGACAGATGTTTATTGGTTATGAGTGAAAATAGCATGTAAAATTCCATTTACACTAAGTAATAACTTATCGAGCGTAAACTTGAACTTTAATTCAAATTATTAAACAGAAGCCACTTTATTGAGATAAAAGCCTTCCCTACAACTACTTTAACCCTACCCTTTACTTTATTTTCAATGTTTTGATTACAAAATTAAAAGTAAATGTTTGAATGTTGAAAGTTTACCGTTTATCAAAAGAAAAAGGTTCACCAAAAAGTCTTTTCAATCGCATCAAAATGAGTATGACAAATGTTTTACCATCTGCACCACTGGAGCTGATGACAGTCAACCGTCTTTTGTAATGTTGACCAGTATAATCCTACGTTGTTGGGTGGAGTGTAAATAGCCTCTGCTAACAAGGCGGGCACTTAGCGTTAATAGACACTCTGTTTAGGTGCAAATAAGGATAGTGACAGTCCAGTTTAGGGATGTCCAAACTCTATCCTGGAAGGCCAGTGTCCTGCAGAGTTTAGGTCCAACCCTAATTAAACACACCTGGGGGCCTGTTCCATAAAACAAGTTTACCAAATAAGCCAGGTTTATTTCAGTTAGTCAGGCTTATTGCCAGTTAATTTGGTTTGAAATAAGTCAGACTATCTGCCAAATGCCTTTCTTATTTGGTAAACTTGTTTTATGGAACAGGCCCCAGAAACAGCTAATCAAGCTCTTACTAGGCATGTCAGAAACGTCCATGCAGGTGCAAGTTGGAGCTAAATTCTGCAGGACACTGGCCCTCCTGGAACGAGTTTGGACAGTCCTGACCCCTGTTCTATAAAACAAGTTTACCAAATAAGCCATTATTATGGCAGATAGTCGCAATAAGTCGGACTAACTGAAATAAGCATGGCTTATACTCTAATCTTGGTTTATGGAACAAGCCCCTGGTCTAGGTAATAAACAATTAAAAAGTTTAAAAATGATAACATGCTGTGACAAAAAAAAAAAAAAAAAAAAACTCTGTATAGAATGTACAGAACATACAAAAAATGTGTTGTGTCTTTAGGTTTTGATTTTCTACTAAATAACTTTCATTGCCAATGAAAAAGAAACAGCAATGAAGTTTCAAGTGGTATAAGGTTAAGTACAACTGGTGACAAAACTTGCATTTTTGGGAGCACTAGAATATTCCAGGAAAAGAGTGTAGGTGAGAGACTGCAAACGTTTCGCTCTTTCTCCGTCTGCCACTGTCTTCTGTGTCTGCATATTCCATGAATGTGCATTTAATGTTTCTCCCGGGGCCTGAGCCCATGAGCAGCATTGAATCATGGGCCGTGCACTCAGTGCCAACAAAAATAATCCCTGCCGAGGAAGGAGCATTAGCCAAACGCTCTCTCGCAAGAAGAGAAAACTCTGCTATGTCTTAAATAACAAACACAAGCTTGACACTGACGGCCCTGTTGTCTGAATGGACGCTGGCTTTCGTGGCTCTCTGTGCGGAGTCAGATTCAGAATTTTGACCTTTAGTGCATCGCAATCACAGTTCATCATCATTAGCTTGACATGATTTAACGGCAGGAAACCTCCCTGCTCCCTTAAAACTGCTCACATTCAGTGGATATATGCAATACTCTAAGAGCCAGAGGAGCACTATTACCTGCAGAACACACTCCCTCTGCTCTGAAAGCATGCCATCATGCTTTAGCTGGACATTTGCCTGCACAGGCTCTAGCTGCACAGCCTCAGTTGTGGTCAGTGGTCATATGCTTAAGAATCCTCTTTTTCCAGTGCGTTATTTGTTCATCTTCATCCTCCTCCTCACCTAGCCCCCTGCTTGCTATAGCTTTCTACATTCATTTGTAAAGTAACCGAAAAGCACAAACAGATGTCCCTCGACAAATTGGATACATCTCTGCTTCTCATTAGCTCTTACAAGGTTGGCTGGATCAAAGTCAGTTTGGCCTCTGCTTTTACTGTTCTGCCAAACTCAGGAGGAGCAAATCTGAGCACGAGGAACTGATGTGGATTGTGTGGTTGATACACAAACCCTAACATTTTCAGTAGTTATTTTTACACACTATATAGTAATACAGGATGTTGTCGTTATGTATTTTCTAAACGCTTTAGAGAACTTGACAAGCTAGGCGAGCTTGATTATATCACAAAAGTGAACGAGCTGGTTTATTTACGTTTTACCTTATAGTTTTTGGGAGATAGCACGAGAGATTATATGTTTCAGTAAATACTTTTACTTAATATTCAACATGCACTCTCATTCAGGTTTTTTCAGTATGTTAGAGGCGATGACAATTTCACGCTTCCTCCATGCTGGGTTTGAACTAAGTTAACCAAATTACGATAAAAAGGTATCGTAAACTGCTAGTTTAATAACATTAGATAACAGACATACAGATTTGTAAATCCTGTAAGCTTTGACATTCTAAAACGCTTAACATGGCTTAAGGCACCAAAAAAAACGATGAGGGAAGCCCAAACCTTCCTTGTAATAATCACTAGCTACTGTCAAAAGAACAATTCCATATTCAGTTTATAAATTTAATAATAGCATAGTGTTCACACCATAAGGAAACAGCTTAACAAGCTCTTATGAAGTGCTTATAAAGTGAATAATAATACGTTAAGCTGTTTTCTTATAATGGCTATGGGTGTGGACACTTAATTATAAGTGTTTATTATAAATACAATTTGACAGAAGTTTAGTTTCTCTCGGTCGGTGTTAAGGTAGCATACATTAAGCCATGTTAAGCTTTTTCCTTATGAACTTCTATGGTGGAGAAAAAGAAAACGCTTAACGTGATATTAATCGCTTTATCTGTCGAATATGGGCTCGTTCTTTTGACAGTAGTAGTGATTATTACAAGAAAGTTTTGACAGAAATGTGGGGTTGTTTTACGTGCGTAAACCACGTTAAGCGTTCTTAACGTTAAGCGTTTTGGAACGTTTCCTTCACGGTGATGTTTCAGAAAGCAGGTTATGTGACATACCCGGGTGTGCTTTACGAGTAAGTTAACAGAGTATACGTGAGTGTTCTACTGACAAGACTCTAGAGAGCACACAGTAGCCTATTAAATTACTACAATAAAGTTTTATATATTTTTGAAGTTTGAATATATCACAAAAGTGAACGAGCTGGTGTATTTACGTCTTACCTTATACTTGTTGGGAGATAGCACGAGAGATTATATGTTTCAGTAAATAATGTAACTTAATATTCAACATACACTCTCATTCAGGCACGTGCACACACATAGACATCAAAGGGGGCTTGAGCACCTGCCCTTTTTATTCCTGGAGAGAAAGTGCCCTTTTTTCTGGGGTG
>JAUCNO010000152.1:8117313-8151909 GCA_032353835.1 Enteromius viviparus
TCAAAATTTACTAGTATTCCTATCTTTGTGGGGACAATTGGTCCCCACGGGGATATAAAAACCTGTCCACACATACATACACACACACACACACACACACGCACACGTGTGTATATATATAGCTCTTTAACAAAGACAAACAAAAAAAAAACACCCTTCCAGAACACAGTCACGAAAAGAGGGACAGGCACCTGTTGCACTCTATTCATCACATTGTTCTGCTGTTGCCATAGTGTTGTGGGTGGGTTGCTAAAGTATTCTTTCACATGTTGTTTTAACTGCTAGTCAAAGGCCTTAAAGGTGATATAAAAAAAATAAAAAGCAGTATTTTCTGTTTCCTGAGTGTTCAACAAGAAAAACAAGGCTGTATATTTTCCAATTCAGTGTAACACTGCAGTAGTTAATGATAAGAGGTTTTATCTGCCATGTCCTGCTGTTGGCAGGATGCTGTTTATCTCCAAACTGTTAAGTACATAGAACCAGGGCACTTCAGTAATACTATGCTATTAAATTCAACTACATTACAGTTTAAATGTGTGAGGTCGATAGGAATTTGTTTTTGAAATTTGAAAATGTTTTGAATGGTTTTATTGGCTCTTTATTCCCTGCATTTATTAAAGAACACATTAAAAACATTCATATTTTGTGCTTCCCGTTTTTGATTTTCAATATTTTAAATATTTTATTTAAATGTTGAATATTCAGCATCATTACTCCAGTCTTCAGAGTAACATGATCTATTAGAAAAGAGACCAATTTGCCCCCAAACTCTGGAATAGCCTTACTGATAGCGTTCAGGGTTCAGGGTTTAAACCTAGATTAAAGACATCTCTTTAGCCAAGCACTCAAGTAATACATCTCATAATCTTCTACTGCAGTTATATCTGATCAAACGCACATCATTATACATCAGCTTGGGTTGAACAAATCGTTTTTGCTTTAATGGAATAGCAGCTATGCAGAGTTCAATCCACCCTCAGCCCATTTTGTCCTGTCAGCTCTCTACTGTCCTGTCCCAATAAAGGCAATAATAATAATAACAAATATGTGTGCAGCTGTGCAGGATGAAAACACATAAAACTCTTCCTTTTTTCAGTGTAAAGATGTTTTCATGCTAGAGTTCACACTCATGTGCGGGTGTGCGTAAAAGTAAATACAAGTGTTTTACACTGAGATTTGCTGGCATTATTTTCTCAACCTCATGTTTCAAACTTGCTCGCCATTATTTTCAGCGAGCAATGATGTTTGACATTGCTGCCCAAAAAAAGCCTCTATCTCACAATTCAGACTTTTTTTAAGTTCAGAGTTTATACAAGGGAATAAAGTCTGAATTGAGAGATAAAAAGTGACAATTCATTATTTATCCATGGCAGAAATGGCTTATGAGAAATATAAGTACAAGTATAAGTACAATATAGTACAAGTAGTTTTACAAGTTCTCTGACCTGTTAAATATGTCATCATCTTCTCCTCCCCAGCCCCAGTAGTTGTTTGGAAAGCCATTGATCTTCAGATACTGCTCCTTGCTCAGCGCTGACACACCACCAAAGTACTGTACGTATGGTAACCTGTTAGAAACGGAAAGAGAGAGAAAAACAATGAGGAACAGTTGCGTGTTGGGTGGCAGTTGCTACGTCAGGTGCAGAAGAAGCGAAGCATATAGCTTGATTTTTCTCTGCAGGGACATGACTGTTTCAGTGACGGTGCACTAATGAGACGTGGCAAGGGGCTGAACTTGAACCTATAAACATCTGCTCCCTCTGTGTTTTGTTGTAAGCCAGTTGGTCTAGTAAATTGTTAGGTGGTGTCACTCCGACTAACCCAAACGTGTGATGGTTGACATAGTGATAACCGTAGCAATAGCTGTCCACCAGGAAACATGTATAGCAGTTTCACTCATTCAGTGAGAGATACGCTTTTCACCAAAGAGATTGTTATCTATTATTATGTATGAAATAAACTGCATTAATTCATAATGAAACAATGAATAATAAATGTACTTCTAAAAATTAATAGCAGAAACATTTCAAATTAAATAGGAAAGACTGTAAAATGTTTGTAAAAATTATTGTCTATTTATTTTGTATAACTGTATAATAATACACATACTTTAAGGTTAAATAAGATATTTTGAGTGGCCAAACAGTAGCTGGTCTTCATTGAATTTAATACAATGTTCAACAGAAAAAAACTTATTCAGATAAAAACGAGCTGAGAGCGAGTAAATGATGGATGTAGTGTAGAAGCATATAGTGCTTCACCTTTCAGTACTGCTGAATACACCAACTCTTCCTGAAAAATAAAAGCACTGTTTTATTCATATTATGTTTATTAGTAATGTGTATCTATTCGAAAAACAAAGATAAAATGACAACGATTTTTATCTTTTTATGCTCATTTTGCACTTCTTTATTTTATAAGGCTTTGTTTTTATAAAAAAACGCAAATTAGTTTGTACTGCTCAGACAACTTGCAAAATAGTTCAAATCAATGACAAAGAATCATGGTTTTGAAAAATAAATAAATAAATAAAAAATTAAATCGTAAATCGTAATTTATATTTTATATAAAAATCACATGATATTTTTTCCATATCACCCACCCCTACATTTGAATGCCGTTATTAACCTGTTTATGTATTCCCAATGACATGTAATCAGTATTAACTGATATTACATGCAATCAGTATTAACCCAGCACAATTTTAAATAAAAATATATATCATTTTCAAGTGGGCTGTCCAAATAGAAACTGCCAGGTAAAGTGGACGTGCATTCAAAATAACATTAGTTACACAAAAATGCACAGAGAGGGAAGCAAGTGCCTTTAAATACAATTCAAACACAAGGCGATTATAAAGGGAAGAATGCAAATGCATACTCTTCCCAATTTTGCTTACAGCATGCATTTCAGTTTCTACATAATCCTCTTTACACAAAGGTGTCTCTGTTTGAAATTAATGAGCAAACACTATCAGGTTCTGGCCCGCTCTCGTCTGACGTTCTTCCGCATGGTAACTCTTGAAAATTACAAATTACATCCAGATGCTTTTGAAGTTCTGTGGGAAAAAAGCAACCCAGCTTTTGTGGCCCATGCTAGCAGAGAACGGTGTAAAGACCTTATACAAAAAAAAAAAGTATAAAAGTGCAACAACTGCGAGAGTGAGAGTTTAAAACCTAACCTTTGTCATTTCCTCATTACTCACTGTAAATACAAAAGGACACATTTTGTGTGAACGCACACACGCCTTCTCATACATCATACTTGTGTTACACAGAGCTTATGCCGGAGGTCACTGGTACAAGACTCTCCAACAAGCTATGGTTTCATTTCAGGCAGACAGTTCAGCTCTTAATAGGCCCTAATGGGAATCATGTGTGACGTTGCTAGAATATTCCCATCCAAATACTGCTCTTTTATCATTTGTCTGACTCATTTTTATTTAAAGCGACTCACTTATTACAGGTCAAAGTCCTACTGGAGTAACCTAAGATTAAGGGAAATCCTGGATTAAATATGACCGGGTTAAATCAACAGCATCTGAGGCCTGTTGTGGATTACTAATGAAAATAAAGTCGACTTGTTCCTCCGTAAACATGAAAGAAAAACACATTTAACCCAAAATATCACCATAGACCAACCACAGTCCCATCCAATCATCCAATGTCAGTAAAGATTACAGCACCTTTTACCTTCTGTAAGAAGGTCTAGACAAATTGCTTCAGGTAATGGTAATCCCTTTCCAAATACATATGTAAATATATATGCAAATATTCCGCAGATTTCTTTTTAAAAGCAGTTTTCCACATACCATGCAGACCAAAAGGAAGGTCGAAAGCCACAAAACTTCTTTTGCCTTTAAGTAAATGTCACTTTTGATTAGAGATGTCCCTGACTAAGGATTTTCACAGTCGAAACGCAATTTTCAAATCTTGCCAATAGTCGACTGATAGTCGAATCCTATATTTGTGGGGGGCGAGGCAAAATAAGAGTCATCATCATCAGTCATAGTTACTAAAGTTAACACACAGGGAAAATGAGTAACGCTTCACAGATTCAAACGCAGTAAATAATGTTTTATGTTTCCATTAAAAGTTAGTTAACATTAAAAGTCACCGAAACCCTAAGAATTTAAAAAAATTTTTTACAGTAGTACTCTTGTTATGTGTATGACAATAGTTCTTAATGTTGTGCATTTCTGTTTTGAGCTGCGTGCGCTGAAGATGAGCAGCAGAATGAAGCATGATAGCAGAATTAGTCATTGGAATTAATTTACCTCATACACAATACAACATAATGTTAACATTACGATATTAACATTATTTGATCATAATAGAATTCTCATTCTTAGGTTATGTATATGACAGTCCCAGTCATAGTTATAACTATTCTGCAAGAGATAAGGGCTTTACTTCAGTGTAACTGTTATACAACATTAATTATATACACGTTTTGAAATCACTTGTAGCCTACCTGATCAAAAAAAATTCAGTCCTTTACTCTGCCTTAATTTGATTTAAATCCCTGCCACCAAGATGCACCTCTGTCGGTCACGGATTATGAAAAATGAAACTAAATTTAAATCTATAGGGATGGTTGGATTTATTCGCACAGGTTGAAATGTTTATTTAAAGCTTCTTTCTTTTCAGATTCTTATTTAAAGCATTATTTTAATAGTCTGTATAATAACTAATTGGGAGAAAACTGGCACTTCTATGTGAAATCAAACACTGAGTACCCCCATATAGTATAATCATAAAACCTAATAAAATATTTAACTGAGAGATTGGGAGTGGAATCAGGCTGTTTGAATCATTAACTATTCGAGGACACCCATACTTTTGATCATTCTAATGTGTCCTTGATGATTAAAAGTATTCGCTTTTTTAAAAACAATTACTGCTCCCAAACTTTTAAAGGTCAGCAACAAACTTTTAAACAAAATGTAAGACTATAAAATCCCTTTTTGCCAGAAAAAGAAAATGATTTCATATTAAAGTCTATGCAAATTTTTGAAAACTTGATGCTTTGCATCAGTACAAACATAAACGGCTTGACAAGGGCTTGTTTACACCTGGTCACCGTGGGTTTTTTTGTGATCTTTTAACAAATTCCATAAATAAAACGGTTACATTTCCACCTGGCCACAAAACGTGTCTTTGCAAAACTGCTATAAATTCTATTTTCAAGTTCACACTAAATGAAAGCCACCCTGCAACACATTTCTTATTTTAACACTTTGGGACAATTCTAATTTACATATGCAGTTTCAACACCCAGATGCATTTGCACATGTGTACTTGTTAACTATAGTAATAGAAATTTATTTAGGGTGGTGGCTGAAAATACAACACTAAGCCACGACATGAGACAGTCCACAAAAAACAGAAATACCTGAATCCAAACTTGTCCATAGACACAGACAGATGCCTGGGCTGATTATAGCACTTGTAGAAGTTGTGGTCGTCCATTGGAATGAGGTCCACGTCACTGAAGACAAAACAATTGTAGTCATACTCCTTCAGAGCCTCAGCGTAACCAATATTGAGGAGTTTGGCACGGTTGAATATATCCTCGCCATCCTGTCATTAAGGAAAGAGACAGAGAATGAGAAGATGATACAAAGCTGAAAAATACATATTTTGAACAAATGAAATTGAAACTTATGAAAGGATGGTTTTATAATTTATTATAATGTCTATAATCCAGTGTTATAGGCAGCATGACATTTTCTGCCACAAGTCTGTGCTAGAGCTGGCGTGTAAGTTTAAACTCATTAAATCACTTGTGCTTGCTGTATGAGAGCACATCACTGCTATCTGTTCAGTCTTTCAATAGGCAGTGGGCAGGAGAAATGAATAAGACCACAGACAAACACAGAACATCCGTAACACACACTTTTTTTAGAAATAACACAAAAACACAGAAGTAAAAATGTTATTATTAAACAACGTAATTGCCCATTAATAGCATTTGGTCAGAAAGTATTATATTTTTCTATTTAAGTATTTATATTTATCTCATTAGTAACAAACTTCCTACTTGTTTAACAAGAATAAAAACTTTCTTCCATGTAAAAACTATTTTTAAAGCTTTTCTTTGTGAAAGCTGATGTGAATATCACAATTCCTTACACCGCAACTTTTTTTTTTTTACAAAAAGGGACCATGGTTGCAAAATATGCTAGTTATTGTTACTACGATAAAGCTAAAGTGGTATTATGTGGTATTTGTCACCACTGCCAAAAAGAAAAAAGTTTGGGAAGCCCTGTTTTTCAGTATTAAAATGTTTCTTTCTGTTTCCAATGGTGGTTACCATGGTACATGTTTGCAAAGAAGAATCTGGAAAGCCCAGATTTGGCATTCCAAGGTTCTAACTGTCATTCAAATATTTTTTTCTTTGGCTCATTAATAATGGATGCCCTCCCTATCTGGAGGCTACCTTTTCTACCTCTGAAGAGCATCAAGGCGGCACTTGAGCTTCCGCAATGAAATCTAATGACGGTGGAGCCTCAGGAGCCCAGAGCTATCTGTTAACCCCTTTTGCACGCAACAAAGAGTAGCAATCCTCTTCTTTTATAACACACAGCAAACTCAAACAAGCTTCCCTCAAAGTACTGAGGTGCACTTGTTCTAGTGGAGCAGACGACATCCGTGATTGATTCAGAAGATGAGGCCTGCGCATTCAGAGCGAGACTTGGCTTTAAAGAACCAGATCGTCTTGTTCCATGGCCATCTTTTGAGTTAACAAAGCAGGAGATCTCACATGTCAACAACCATATCTGATCGTCGGCTTGCAATGCGTCACTGGAGGTTTCATTCACATTTCAGGGAGTAAAAAAAAAAAAGTAACAAAAGTATTAAGACCCTTGAGGAATCAAAACACAAAGAACTGAAAGTGAAGAAGAGCTTCATTGTTGATATATTATAGGACAGATGCAATAGCACAGGTAGATGCAAACTTCTTTAAATAAGGCTAATCAATTAAAAATAAAACTCACCCATTGTTATATGTAACTTGATTGAATAATTTCCTTGGGTTTATCAGAAAAATTACCCGAATATGTCATAAGGGTGAGTAAAGGGTGGATTACTTTTCACCAGTAAATAAACAGATAACTTTTAAAAAGTCACAAGTGTTATAAAAAGATTAGATAAAGTGATCAAATCATAGCTATTTGTGTCAACCTTGGGAAAATAAGGAACTTCAGAAAGTTGGAGGCAGAGGGCAGAGAAAGATAGAGAAAATAATGAAAGGAAATAGTAACCAAATAAAATAGAAAACAGATAATCAAGAATCCAACATTACCATTTGTCAGACGCAGCCAGTGAAGCGTAGCGTGATTGGCCAGACAAAGAGCAAGCAGACGTCTCACCTTTACCAAAGCGCAAGGGCCTCTGATGCACATAAAAGGGGTTTGGTTTGAACGGGAAGAAGGGAAGGAATGTGGGATGGAAGGGTGAAAAAAATAAATGCAAGGTGCAGAGAAAAGAAGGGGGTGGCAAAGAGAGCAAGAGAATAATTAGTAAGAACGATCAAGTAACACTTTAGAGAAGACACAATCAGAGTAGACTGCTGACAGGTCCAAGACCTTCTTGGCGAGCGCATTCAGATGCTTTTAGTGCAAAGCCGCACAGAGCGATACACATTAGTCTTCTTGTTTACTTGAAAAGTTCCCAAACCACTGATAACTGGCTGTTCGAAATGGATTCGATGAAGACATCTGTTCTTTGAGAATCCCAAATAAAGAAGAGACAAGAACTTCAGCACGGCGTCTCACCTCGTTCCAATCTGTAATGTCATGGGCATTTACTGAATGACGACAACAGGCCGCTCAACTTTTTTTGAAAGGACGCCCAGCCTCAAACAGCAGCTGTCTCTACCACAGTCTGGGAAAACTACTGTGTAATGTACCTCGGTTTAGCACTGATTAGCTGTACTTTTTTTCTGATGGCGAGGAATAGCTGAAGAATTCCCAAACTTAAGGATGGCACAAGACATTAAAGATTAGCAAATGTTTGAGCCCATACACTATTCCCACAATTTTTTCAGCTCTTATGAATAAAGTTGCTTAGGATAAAATTATAGAAGTGCAGCAGATAATGTAGGGATGTAGGCAATGTAGGGATGCTTAAAGTACTGGTACTTCTGTACAGTATCAGTTAACCAGTGTTAATTTCCCTCACAAGCATGCTTGTAATTATCAAACTCAACACAGCATCAAATCAGCATTCATGCATTAGATCAATAAAAAGTAACACTTCACTTTATATATGTAATATTTAATGCATTCACTTAAATGAACTAAAAAAAATACAACTGTTCATTGTTAGTCCAGGTTAGCTCAGATCCCTTAAAGATTTTAATAATGTATCGGTTTTTGGTTGGAATGAACATAAATTAATAAATAATAAATGCTAAGTACTAAAAAAGTAGTAAAAAAGCTAATTTTTTTTCCATATTTAACAATGCTCTTCCCTCAACTTAAAAGAGTTTATACATATCTCTCCTGTCTCAGTGTGTGCACGTATGTTGGTGTTTATCTTAGCTCCACTTATTCCTTAGGATCCAAACAGGTGTGAACTAAGAAACCACCAAACACTTCCACATTTTCCTTATTTAAAGACGGTTATATGACTAGTTACACAAGTAAGTGTGGTAGCACAAAATAAAACGTGATGATTTTTCAAGTGGATAAAATAAAACGTGATGATTTTTTAAGTGGATAAATATGTATGGCAGAAGAGCACTTCGCAGCACTTTGACCTCGGCACAGTAATATCATCACTCCTTCCCAGATAGCACACGTACGTCTGCAAGATGTCTGTTAAAGATCTCTTGATCTGAAAATACTAAATACTACTATATACTATATACTTTCAAAAATGTTGAAAAAATTACATGTTAAATATAAAAACCATTCAAAACAGCTAGTTCATATATTCGGATACAGCAGTTATACATAGTTTTTTTAGGCCTAAGTTATCAGTCTAAAAATCAGTCAAGGTGAAATTAAAAGCAGATTTATTAAGGCCAACCACTTAACACTAAGATTGGACATAAACAAAAATGTAAAAGGTATTTTCAGATAGTCTACGTTTATATTTTTGGACTAAAGTTAAATAAAACAGATACATAAGTCACAATAATAATACTACAAAAATGAGCCATATAACTTCTTGACTATCGTCTATCGGCACAACCCTATTAAAGATATCAGTTTTGTATTATATTCTAAATCATAAACATCTTATAGACATATATTTGGCATCTATCAGGGAACGTTCTATAGACGTATTGCTGATGTAAATGCAGACATCAAATAGACATCTCAGAGATGTACGTGTGCTATCAGGGTTGGTTGTATTGACTAAAAGGACAAGAAGATGGAGAGGGGGAGTTTTCAATAGGTAGTATTTCAAGATGATATTACTGCGCCGAGGTCGAAGTTTTGCGAAGTGCTGCTTATTTTGTTTCACCGTACTTTCTTGTGTAACTACTCATGTAACGTCTTTAAACAGGGGAAATGTGCAAATGTTTGGCGGTTTCTAAATTCATCCCTGTTTGGATCCTAAGGAATGAATGGAGTTGGGTTAAGTAAAGCGCTAATATAGTGGTGCCGCATGCTAGAGTGATTACGTCTAAAGTCATCTAACCAGAGGTAAGAACATAGTGGAATATGGAAAAACTGTGGATTTTTCCTTTAACAAATAGAACTTTATTAAATAGGGTGACCGACTAAAATGAGTGAGTATTTTAAACAATTAATGGAAATGTATTTACCAAACAGATAATTGAAGTTGACATGTAAATAAAATGTATTTACTAAATGAAAATGAAAATAAAAAGATAAAAAAATGGAGGTAATATGAATTTAATTAGAGGATATTAGCATCTGCTGTAGGACTGAAACTGATGTTGATTTATTCTATGGATATATGTACATTTAAATAAAAATGTATTTAATGAGAAGAAAGTAATTCATAAAATTCAAACAGTGTTCATTTAGATATTCATTTTTTTCTGTAATAGCTGAATAGACTTCGATAATCACTTTTACATTTACACCTAAATAAAATGAACACAAAAATATTATATTGTTATTTATATTTATAAATACACACACACACACACACACACATATACACACTAATAAACTAATAGGCTAATTCAGGAATTTTAAAAAAGTGTTCATTTGGATTTTAGTTCTAGTGCAGTATGAACATACTGAGCAAATGCAAAGTTTTGAGTCAATAAAAAATAACACTATCCACATTTTGCATACTAGTATTGAATCAGCTTTTGTTTTACTCTTCCCCGTGAAGTTTGGTGCTGTGTACTATAATGTGTAAAGTTGCTTTTGATAAAAGTGTCTGCCACAACAGTAAATATGTCACATTACTTTCAATGTAGAAATATCAAAAATACTTTTACTTCCATACACTATCGGTTAACCAGTTTTAATAAATTTTAATTACAAGCATGTTTGTAATTGTGAACAACCATGTTTGTGAGCTACACCGCTCAAAATCGTCAATGAAAGAGAAAAGAGGACTTTGAGAAAAAGAGCTTACTTAGCAAAACACATGCCAAACTTCATGCCCCAGCACGCCCCTCCTAACAGAGAGTTTACATTCCACATAACAAAAGGGAGTAGACAATGTATTAAAAGAAGAAGGATATTACAAAATCCAGCTTTTAGGAGGAACTCATCATCACTGATAGCAAACACTAATCTTAAATGTTTCGATATACAGTAAACTTCTAACTGACCCGAGCATTTAAATAAAGTCAAGCAGACGCTGATGTTTATCTGAACCATAAAATGACATTTCTTAACATTTCTCAATCCCATCCATTTCAAAAAGGAAGCTATGGGTAAAGACACAATTTAAGAGGAAACAAATGCCTAGCTCAAAAGACAAGCACAGATATTTAACCTCTAACTCAATGATAACATCAAAGTGCACCACAGGCCTTTGAACCCTTCTGCAATGGCAGATTAAGAACTGGCAGGTCAAAGATCGCAAAAATGTTATTGCGCTGACAAACCTGGTTGATGACATAGATGCCGTAGTCTAATTGCTGGCGCTGTAGGATGGGGTGTAGATAGTACAGCCAGTATTTCAGGTGATCTTCCCGGTGCCTGAAGGGGATGATGATGGCCACCTTCTGCTGGGCAATGCATTCTGTGGGTTTAAAGCGTCCGCCAGGCTGTAACAGTGGGTTTTCTGACCTCACCAGGTCTAAGGTGACCGGGTCGGAAAACTCAACCCGAAGTGGACCCACTAGAAGAACCAACACACAAATTATGTGCTTTATTATGGAGACTTAAAATTTAAAAGCAAAATAATCCAACCAGGTGCTACTTTGCATCTTGAAGTAAGCCATATCTCCTTAAAGAACTCATTATTATTCAAAGGTGTATCCAATTACATTATCATACTACCGTAGCTACAAGCAGCAGTGTCGATGTTGTCTGACAAAAGATAGCCAAGACAAAATAACCATGTAACACAAAGCTTCTCAGCCAATTTTTCCATTACGACACAGGGCTTCAGTGAAGCTAATGAATCAGCATCAGTAGATAACGTGAAAACTACCATATAACACTCATGCAACAGAGATGAATAGGCTGTATTTTCAATAGAAAGTTAGAGAGAGGGGTAGATGTTAACATTTAGAGGCATGGCAGCTGTAAAAACATGCTTTTGTTTTTGGAATCTAGACAGAGGGAACATAAAGCGACAGGTCACATCATTTGTAACAACCACGAATTTCTCTGAAATACTTCAGTGTGCTGAATCATTATACATTGGTAAAATGTAAACTTGGATGTGGATTTGTTATACAAAGACTTTTTATTTAAAAACAACCAATATAGAACTGCCAGAATGAAAAATTGTGAATTCTAAATGGTCCAGAACATATCAATGTCCAAAATCAGTTGGAAAAAAACAAAAAAGAGAAGCCTGTTTTTCCAGTTGTAGTCTTTATCCCACAACACAAAAACTATTAACCGTCCTTTACATAGGTTTCATTCTCGTTACGCAAAATGTCTTTACTTTTGTTATACTCAGCAACTAAATAGACAAGCGTATAAAATGGTAACACTCTACTATAAGGTGTCACTTGTTAACATTAATGTTTTAACTAACATGAACAGACAATGAACAATGCATTTATTACAGTATTTATTAATCTTTGAAAATGATTGAAATGAATTTACAGTGCATTAACTAATGTTAACAAACACAACTTGTGATTTTAGGAAAAACTAATCCATCAGTTCAACATATATTTAAAAAGTTAAACTAAATTTTGTGCATACCTGTCGAAAGATTTGTTAAGTTCACATTTAATGTTTAAATGTATTTAAAAATGGCTTCTTATGTTTAATGCTTTTTCACTATTAGATGAATTGAAACCTCAAAAGAACAGCATTTGGAGTCTTACTGTCGATTTACTGTCTTACTTATTCCAATCCAAACAAACAAAGTGTTTCATGGTTTACACAAAAAATATTAAGAAGCAAAAAAATAAAACATTGATAATAATATGAAATGTTTGCTGGGCAGCAAATCACCAAAAATAGAAAAGAGGTATTTACAGTATTAATGTTTACTGTATTTTTGATCATGTAAATGCAGCCTTGGTTTTATATATATATGCTTTGTTAGTGAGTGTATATATTTAAAAAATGTAAATAAAAATACATATTACCTGTTAATATCAAATTATTAAATTACACTCTCTCTCTCTCGCTCTCTGAGCAAGTTTTCAGAGATGAACACAAATAAAACAGAAACTCACCCAACCGAGGAGGATTGTCAGGGCATGTCTCCAGCTTTCTCTCACTCTCTGTGACATTAGATAGAGATGGCACACTCTGTGATGACTCCTCTGTGGTGACTCTCTGTTCGGTCAGTTTCCTGTGGATCTGAGGGCTTTGCTGATTTTGTACGAAGGTTTGCCTTGAATCTGAATTTTTCATATAGTATATGACAGTGACAGAGATGTGAAGGAAACATAGCAGCACCACTAAAGAGCAAGCCTTGTGCAGAAGATTGAAATTCACAGGCGCATCCCGCATTGTAGAAATCCTGGAGATAGCTATAAATATTCGTTTGGAAATTGGTTGGTTATTTACAGTCGAACCCAATCAATCGCGCCCTATGTACTTTCAACTTCCTGGGTTTTTAGGTAACGTTAACTTCTAATATTTATATATTCATTTAACTACCGGTCAAACACTGGTTTATTTATATATCTATATAACACACATATAATTTTACAGAAATATATATGACTTCTATAAACGTCTCAACTTAAATTTTCAGTAACTTAATTCAACAGCTTACGTTAGCTCAGTCCTCAGGTAATAATAACACGCGATACATTCGGCCCATTTGCTTGAATTAAAATTACAGCGTTATTACAAGCAAAGCTATCGAAAAACCGAGGATTGAAGCTTAATCCCGATCATGACTGAGGTTTAAACGTGTATAAACGCAAAAATTAAGTCCGTTAAAAAGTTCATAGCAGTAACGTAACTTGACGGCACGAAATCAGACATAAAACTGTTTCAGATCCAAATGAAGTTAAACCTCGAAGGAATCTTCTTAAAATCCCACCACATCTTCAAATCTCAGGAGTTATTTGACAAACCTCCGCGGCAGAACGATCCGCTATAACGATATCGAAAAGGAGATGGCGATAAGTTTCCGCATAGACTCCAACCCTGACTTTACAGTAACTCGTCGAGCTTTCAGATCGCTTCATACGCGCTGGGGAAGAGTTGAGCTGATCTCTAAACACTCTGCGGGCGGACTTGCTCTTGGGTTTTGCTTGTAGATAAGATGATGAGCTGTAGTTGCGTCATCACGTGAAGCCGGCTACGGTGAGAGCGCGTGAGGAATTCAGCTTCACAATAAAAGTCTTTCGCTGAGCGTTTCATTTAGAAATGGTTGCTTGGCATTTTATTCCACTTTGCTCCTAGCACGTGTTTTGGTTTTGCACAATAAAGCAGTTATTTGCGAAACCGGCCGCAGTTTGACACCTCTTCAAACTCAGAAGTAAGAGTTGGTTACAAAAATGAATAATAATAATAAAATGAATTAATACTGAATAATGTCAATGAAAAAATAGTTATAATCAGTGTTGGGGCCAGGTATAGTTTCCCAAACTAGGAATTTGCGCTCTGCATTTAACCCATCCGAGTGCACACACACACAGCAGTGAGAAGTGAACACACACACACACGGAGCAGTGGGCAGCCATTGCTGCGGGGAGCATTTGGGGGAACAGTGCTTTGCTCAAGGGTCTCACCTCAGTCGTACTTGGAGAGAGTGCTTGTTATTCACTAACCCCACCTAGAATCCCTGCCCTGCCGGACCTGGGACTTGAACCCACATCCTTTGGGTTACAAGTACAACTCCCTATCCATTAGGCCACAACTTCCCCATTACAAGTAACGCAATACTATTACTTTTCCAGAATAACTAGTAAAGTAACGCATTACTTTTTCTTATTTGTTAACTGAAGTCTACTGACCCCATGTTGTGGTGTTTGAATACAGTGTAGTTCTAGACTAAATGTGATTGTGAATTAATTCATCTCACTCTCAAAAACAGATTTAGTATCATGATGCAAACCCTTCAAAACTTAAATTACATAAATGCATCTAATCCCATTTTATTAACCAATGTCTTAGCTGCTGACTTTTGATGATCCAGTTCAACCATACTCATAGGCAAAAAGGACTTCAAAACTAATTATTGTGCTTTACTACTAAAGAGTATTGAACTTCTCCTGTATTCTACTTAACAGGCGTGAATTTACTTTTTCTTCGGCCTGTGGTTTATTCATTACACTTGTGTGAAAGGGCTCTTACATTTGCCTTACATTTGCTATAAATAGTACTATTTATATTTAAAACAAATACTCAAGCATATTTAAAAAGTTTCCATAAAAAGTAACTAAGTAACGTACTTATTTTAGGGTGTAACGCAATATTGTAATGCATTACTTTTAAAAGTAACTTTCCCCAACATTGGTTATAATAGATAACTGTATAGATATTTTGCTCATGGCTGAGTTAGAAATACATTCAAGTTTGTTCACAGACTGTACGCTGAATGCCATTCTCTTCTCACCTTGATGTCTGTCGCCGCCTTGTGGCCACAAAAAAATATAACCATATGTTTGTAAAATACTTTAAAATACGTTTGTCTTGATGTTTCAGATAGGAAATAAAGCATGAAGCAAAATTTATATTGTATTGCTTTTCAAATACTCATAATACACTGTGTTAATATCCAGGGTAGTTTTTCACAAGTTTGCATCGACTCAAAATTAGGGGGCTTTGGCATCAAGGGTCGAGTTTAGAGACTTTTAAACCCTGTTCCACTCTGACTGACCTTGGCTAACTACATGTTATGGGCTCTTCTGTAAAACATTTTCTTATTTTAAAGACAGAACTTATTAGGATCTCTTCTGTTTGAACACACCTCTGAAGCCTCCATCCTTTAAACTAGATTATGCAAACTCCAGGCCAAGAGAAGTATGTCCTCTCCTAAAGATATCAATCAATCTGTTGCTATTCCCCAGCTGAGCTTGTTCACTGATGTGAAATTTAGCATGTTAAATGCCTATTCACATACATACAGGAATAAATCTTTTTTTCTTTCTCATTTTTGCGGTGTTGCCTTTAATATGACAGGACAGTGTACAGTAGACAGAAAGTAAATTGGAAAAGAGAGAGAGAGGACAGTGGGATTGGGAAATGTCTTCAAGCTGGGATTCGAACTTGGGACACTTGTAACATAAGGTTATTTGTCATCACACTACCCACTAGGCTATCCCGCAAAAGACTGCAACTTCTATTAACATTATAAATAAATAAATATTTGTTTACATAAAAAAGTGATATATTTAACAAAAACAAACATTACTTATGTTTTTTTTAAATAAAACTATATATCAAATTGATCCAACATATTTCACATGTAGTCTATGTAAAATCTAACTACAGACTACACAGGGTCAGGGTTAAATAAAAATAACATTTTATTGCTGTAAGTTACTGCTCAACTAAATGTTCATTAAAAAAATACACGCATTAAAGAAAAATAATTATGAATTGGTAAAATTATTGAAGCAGGAAAGGGCCACGTTTTGATTATTTTTTTTTTTTTACTAATATTCTGTTATTGTATAGACTTTAAAAATATATAATTTTTTTTCTATCACAACTTTAGGACCTGATTAAAATATGCCCAAAGCACCAGATGAATTTTTTTAGGGACACCATGTGACGTTACTGAAAAATGAACAGCATCCCCCACCATCTTCACTAGTTGTTTGCTTAGCACTTGTGTTGTTGATCCTGCCTGTTAAAATATTCCTTAACACGGCTTAACATTACTGTTGCCTGCTTGCCACGTGTAACTTCAGGAATTAACAAACACCAAACAATGAGAACAACTTGTGCAAACCTGCCTGCTACTAAACTTACAGCGCCCATTAAAAATATCGCCGTGATATTTTGGTTCATTTGTTAAAATGACTCCGTGTCCCTCCCCACGCTAAAACAAAACACACAATAGTAAAGTTAGTGAGCTCGAGAGCACGAGCGTGCGCGCTAACGTCACGCCTTCCCAGCTAGGGCTGACTGCGCGAGAGCTATGTGCTGGAATGCGTGAGTGTCGCGTACTTCCTCGACCGACTTAAGAGTTTGGAAAGAACTTCTTCCGAGACTTGTTTCTACAACAACACCGCCAAACATCGAGCGAACACCGCCGGTGAGTTCATGGGTTCGGTTCCGTGGGGTTTGGAGCTGATTAGGGTGTGGTTTTGTGTTGTTTTGTGTCGCGCACGAGCTAAACTTAGTTTGAGTAAGTGGAGTGAAAATGGAGGGTTGCATTGAAAGGGAGAGGCGCTGTCCAGGGCTGATTTCAGCACGGAGAGAGATCAGATCAGGACCACGGCTAACACACACACACGCCGACCAAATTAAAAGTGCATAAAATTGATGAGAAAATAAGCGTAATATCTTCACCATGATCTTTGATCGACTGTGTTGAATAAAAAGTATAACTTTGTTAGGTTGTTGTGCGTAGTGTGTGTTGTTGTTGCTCCCGCTGCATGCTTGCAGTTTCCGGAAAAGTAGTTATTTCATCTTAGTAAAGGTTCGTAACGCAACTTTTGCTCTCATATTCACTAGAATTGGATATTTTATATGACTACTCAAGCTGGGCAATTAGTTTACATTAGCTTTTTAAATAAATCTTTTGAGCTTTTGTTTATTCGGAAATCACCGAACTCTGAGGTGCAATTCATTTGTTTTTAGTCACGTTTAACTTCATGTGGTGAAATTAACAGAATTGATTTTAATATTTTGTGCAATGTGTAACTCGCTCTTCGTCTGGTTCAGATGGTCGTGTTTTGGAGCTGTCCAACAAGGTCAAAGTTTTTCACTCCTTGTTTTGACAACTTTGATTTAAAGCAAACATATTTTTACTCAAAGCCTGTTTGAGTTTTTTAATCAGAAAATCTTAGTGATTTGCTAATTGAATGAGTTAATCTAAATAAACGTTCAAGTCATCCTGCTTGAGTTTACACATCGGCTGTATTTTTTCCTCCGCTGGTAGAAGTTGGTGGTGCTGTTTTAAAATGGCCGAACACACATTGCAGAGCATGCAAACTCAGGCCTTATACCCTCATCACACACATGCATGGTTTTGTTTGCCATGATCGTACTTGGTACACTAGAACAGATTTAATTAAACATTGTCACTTTGTTTTCTTAGGTCAAAATAGCAAAATTATATTTTTTATATACATTTTATTAGTGTCCTATATATTATTTAGAAATATTATTCAATTGGTTTTATATATAAATATTTATAATAGTATTTTATGTATGGCTAGTACATATAGGCCTAGTAAAGTATTTTAAACTGAAATGCATAGATTTTAGTAGATGAGTGCAAACATACAAAGTAAAGTTTGTTTGTTTTGTTTAGGTAAAAAAATTATAATAGTTTTCTCAGTGAACAGAAAAAAGGTGCTCTACAAAGTTTCTGAAATAATGCAACTCATTGGCTGTGTTTTGTTATTGTTGCTCTGACTATATTTCATGCTTGTCTTGGTTAGATTGCATCTTAAACTAATCATGCCTTAAGAATTGAATCAGTACTTTTGAGGAACATTGCCATACATGGTTGTGAGCTCTGAAATGTTGGAATATAGACACTTATTTGTTGTAATTCCCTAAAATAACCCAGAGTTTAAACAGCTTATTGCTGCAGTGGACTTCATCTGAAAAACAACAGGGTCATTTATTGGCTCTATAAAGATGTTTGTTTAGGCTTTGTTTTTATTTAAAAATGTGTTTGGGAGTGGGAATTTGCAATGCTGCCTTATCCCTGTAGTGTCAATCAATCAGAGATTGGCTTAGCAAAGGCTCCTTATCTCAGAAAATGCTGAGTTTCGATTTGGCTAATCATTAATATGCATGGAACTGTTTGTTTTGTTATGGTCAGATGACTTGCTCTGAGAAGATGTCACAGTTCTCGCATCCCTTCAGTCTATCATTTCATTTCACAGACTCATTTTTATAAACTTTAATATAAATTACAACTTAAGTTGCCTGGTATATTTTCAAAGGCACTAAAATCAATGTTTCTGCTTTTATTTGCAGCTGGTTGAGCATGTCTGCTCAGACTGTGTATCCAGCTGATGCTGGTATCTTCATGCCACTGCCCGAGGTGGGCCACGACCTTCCCGAGCTGCCTCGCAATGATGTGGCAGCCCCTCAGCTAGTGATGCTCGCCAATGTGGTGGTATCAGCAGAGGCGTCTTCCTCAGACTACAATGCAGAAGAGAAACAAATGGTGGAACTCAAGACTGTTGGATGCAACAACTACTCTGACAGCGAGGAAGAGGGTGTTATCAGGTACAGCCTTGACAGTTCGGAGATGCCTGAGAGCACATATGCTGAACATGCCACTCGGGTTGAGCCAGAGGTGACAGAAAGAGTAATGGAGCAGGTTGAAATGGAGCGAGCAGAAGACCTCTCGACTGCATCTGAAAAGACTCCATCTGAATCCTCACCAGTGGAAAAACGTAAGCGCACACCGGTTGTTATCTTCGAATCCAACAAAAAGAAGAAGAAGCCTTTTTTTTGTAAACCCTGCCAGTACCAGGCTGAAAACGAGGAGGACTTTATTCACCATATCCGTGTTCACAGCGCCAAGAAAATGACGGTGGTAAATGGCGTGGCTGACTCTGACGATGATCTGGCTAGTGAATCAGGGCAATCTCAGTCGCCAAACCCAGAGAATAGTGAAAGCTTGAGTAACTCCAAAGGTGTGATCCGCTGTGAGCGCTGTGGATACAACACCAACCGCTACGACCACTACATGGCACACCTTAAACATCATACTAAGGAGGGTGAAGACCAGAGAGTATTCAAGTGCACCATTTGTGCTTATACCACCATCAGTCAGTATCACTGGAAAAAACATCTGAGGAATCATTTTCCCAGCAAGCTTTTTACTTGCAACCAGTGCTCCTATTTTTCTGACCGCAAAAACAACTACATACAGCACATCCGGACCCACACTGGTACATCTAAAAATCTCCATTTAGTCTCAGTTCGTTATAAAATTACATTGATTTATGTTTACTTTTTCTATAATCAGAAATATATATGAAAATTAAAACAGTTTTATTTGATTCTTATTTCAGGTGAGCGTCCGTTCCAGTGCATATATTGTGACTACTCCAGTTCCCAAAAAACACATCTCACCAGACACATGCGAACACATTCAGGTAAGTCTCTTGTCCTTCTGTTGAAATATTAATATTCAGAAATTATTCAAATTCTACATATATGGTCATATTTTAGGATTTACAGTGAACTTTGTTACCTTTCCTTCTTGGTTTTGATGTAAAAAATCTGTTCCAAAACCTACTGGGCTGCCTTGTTCCAAAACATGAAATTTCATTATTTTTTGTTAAACTTGTTGCGGTGTATTCTGGAATTCATTCTTGGTAAGATGCATGTGATAGTGCATCAATTTTAAAGGTTTAGTTCACCTAAAAATTAAAAATCTGACATTATTATGCACCCAATCTGTTTTTGATGAAATCGGTTTGAGTTTGTGACCCTGCATAGTAATGCAAATAAAATGTTTCATGGCCCAGAAAGTTTTAAAATAGTTGTTTGACATTAGTGTCAATTGTAATGTTAAGAAAATACTTTTTGTGTGCACAGAAAATAAAGTTTTTTTTTTCTTAAGATACATGTCTATGTATCTTAATTTGTGTTTCAAAGATGAAGAAGCGTCTTACAGGTCTATAACAAATGATGGTCTGTAGTTAATGACAGAATTTTCAGTTTTGGGTGAACTATCCCTTTAAAGTAGTTTGTTCAAGGTTTGGGAAAAGTCATAAGAATTAATTAAATTTGAAAGTTAAAGCAACTATTTTGACGCTCTGGGTTTTGGGACAGAGCAAATGTGCTCAAGTTTTCATCTTGTCAATGATGTTTCTCTCTTTTGTTGCACTCCATGGAGCCAGATGGCTTTGGATAAAATGGTACACGGTTTGTGGTATACAGAGTGAATTAGAATGTGATTCTGTATTGTGTGTGTCTTTTATCTGTGTCCCCTGCATGAGACTTGCATCTGTGTTTCTCTCTGAATGTTGAAATAAAAGATTCATTGTTCAGCCTTGACCTTCTCCTTATGGTCTTTCTGGAATAGGTGAGAGGCCTTTCAAATGTGACAACTGCAGCTACCTGGCAGCCAACCAGCACGAGGTGACCCGCCATGCCAGACAGGTCCACAATGGACCCAAGCCCCTAAGTTGCCCTTATTGCCAATACAAGACAGCCGACCGCAGCAACTTTAAAAAGCATGTTGAGCTCCATGTCAACCCTCGCCAGTTTCTTTGCCCGGTTTGCAAATACGCTGCATCCAAGAAGTGCAACTTGCAGTATCACATCAAGTCCAGACACCCAGGATGCGCTGATATCTCAATGGATGTATCAAAGGTAAGGCTTCGTGTGAAGAGGTCTGACACAGATGACGTTTCACCAAATAAGCTTGCTACAGACCAGTCTGGATCAATGCAAAGTGAGGACAAACAGTTGGAAGAATTGGATGATGTTGAATCAGGTCCCATCAACCTCTCCATTAAGAAACCTGCTAAACCCACCATTGCTGTGGAGACTGAGCTGACGGACAAGGCCGCAAAGAAAAACCCAGATGTCACTGTGAAAGAAAAATCTGGAAAGCAACTCAATGGAAAAACTGCAGAGAAAAAGTCCATGCCCAAAAATGAGGGGAAAGAGAAAAACAGTAAGAAGGTTAAGGGAAAGACTTTGGCGAAATCTGTGGACATTGCTGTGGCACAAACAGAGGGGTGCAGTGACAAACAAGCTAATAAAAAAGAAATGAAGAAGGTGGAGAAATCACGTAAATCTGTGGAGAAAGTAACGAAAGGCCGTTGTAAGAAAGAGAAGCCATTAAAGGAGACTGTCAATGAAGTTATTGTGAAACATCAGCCCGTTGTTGAGGAGAAAAGATTAGGTTTAGATAAAGAAAGACCAGAGAAAGATGTAATAGATAAACAGCAGCAGCAAAATGAGAAAGAGGGAAGGGACCGGCTTGAAAAGGAAAACAGTTTGCTTAATGGGAAAGCGAAGACTGAAGAGAAAGAAAGTGCAAAAGATTCCAAGAAATCTCAACCTAAGAAGACATGCAAGAGGCAGACAAAATTATCAAAGGTCAACAGTGAAAAAGATACCCAGAGTACAGAAGCAACGCAAGAAGTCAGGACTAAACCTCTTAAAAGAAAAGCAGAGAACATGAAAGTACCTGCGTCTGAAACTTCAAAGCGGGTCAAGCGTGCACCGAAAGATACAGCCAAGCCATCAACAAGTTCTAGTGCTCCAGAGAGAAATCGCACCATACCTGAGGTTCTGCAGGCCATGAAGAGCAAAGCCAAGACTGCTCAGGCAAGTGCAAACAAACCTGAGACTTGTGTCATTCAACCCGAGAAGACCAACCAAGTTCCAGAGCAGATAAACATTTTAGAAACGGAAAAACAGTCCACAACAGAAACACTGAAGGGACTTGACCAACCAGATGAGCAGACACCTACAGTAGTGACCTGCCAAGATGTGAGAAATCAAAAGACTGCTTCTCTTGGGAAGGAAATCACAGTTCCATGCCAACCCCAAGTTCCAGACTCTGAACAACCTAAAGAAACTGAGAACAAGGTCTCGCATGAACCAAAAGAAATTCCAGATGCAGACAGTGGAAATGAGATGCCATCACCTACTGACAGCGAGACCTCTCCAGGTTTCAGCCCAACTCTTGAACTTCCTGGGCCACCTGGTCACAAATCTACTGATGCAGAGGATGACGAGGGTATACACAGTAATGATGGGGGAAGTGACATCAGCGATAGCGCCTCTGAAGGAAGCTACGACTCTGGCCTGAATGGACTGGCTGCTGCCACCGAGGGTGGAGAAAAACTTCCAGAGACTCCGACAGAAGAGCTTCCTTCTCCAACCAAACTGCTCGGTCACACGTGTATCTTCTGTGACCGTACCTTCTCTCTGGAGATGGACTACCGTCGCCACTTGAACCGGCATTTAGTAAATGTGTATTACCTAGAAGGGGCGGCCCAGGGTGACAAGTGAGGGTTATCTTGACTGGAAAAGGGCTGCGATTTTGTGTCCAAAACAGTTAATGAGGTTCTCCTAGACTTCGGACTAAAGCTTGTTCAAGTTGTAATTAAAAAAACAGGTTCTTGTTGTTCTTGATGGCTTTACAGCTAATGACAGATGACCACATCTATGCCTGTTTTTAGTTTGCCACGACTCAACATGATCCATTAAAATAGCACAGTATTCTTTCAGTTCCTGAAATGAAATCAGTTGTCAACTTGGGGTAGGATCCTATTGTTTAACCCAAACTAACTGAATCTTTGCTTAGTCATGTGCTCCATGACGAAATGATCATCTGTTTTTTCTTGTGTTTATTGTTACACTACTCGGAAGCAACAAAAAGAAGAACTCCTCTGAAAGCAAGTACTCCGTCCCTGCGGAGAGCTCAGATTAGCCAGACCCAGGTGGTCCAGCACTGAATAACCCTGAAGATAATGGGGCTTTCAGTGTCTTTGTGCTGTTCCACTCCACTGAAGCGCCTCCATCTCTGGTCAGCAAGAGACGGAGTGTGTGTTTAAAGCTGGCTAATGTCATTGTATTCAACTGTTTCTTTCTTCCCTTTTACAGTGTAGAGAGCACTTGACAACTAACCATAATCGTACCTTTGAGGCTCTGTTTCACATAAGCTAAACATTTCTTTTTAACACAAAAAGATTCATGTACACTTTCTAGAGGTCTTTCTTTGATTACACCTGCTCCGCCTCACAAGGAGTAGCGTGTAGTTTTGTAATGTTTTTTTGTAATATAGGAATTTTTTTTTCTTTAATTGTAAATTTGGCTTTTTTGTTTACACTTCAAATTACTCTCACTTCTAGATTATTTCATCTGTCAGTTTTATGGTAATACTTAAATTTCATGCTCAGTCCAAAGATTTTTTTTTATTTTTTGTGCTTTTGTCTGTATATAAACTGTACATACTTTTCTTTCTTATCTGCTCTTCAGTGCCTCAGACAATCAATTTGAGCATTTTAATCAATGTCTCAGATATTTAGATCTCATTAGCTTCAAATGAATGAATCGCTTGTCTTTTCTGTGTATTTTATTCAAGCTACATTCCCTTACAAATATCAAATTGGTTATCTGCATTGTTTATCCAAAGTTTGACTAATCATATTGAACTTATATTTGTATAAGTGTGAATGTGTTTTTGCCACAAACCTGTTTATATCCATAAATTTGCCAACTTATTCTATCAAAAAAAAAGAAAGAAAAAAATACTGTAATAGAAAAGTTATAGAAATAATTTGCCTTTAGTGCATTAAGTGCAATATTGAATTTTTGGGTTTATTACCAAAGCAAGGTTGGTAGTTGGTAAAGTCTGTAGGAGCAACACCACAGGCCTCAGATGGAAAACTAGAAAACATACTATCCACAGGTACCCCAGTGCACCTGAAGAACTGCACTCTTAGATGCTTTATCACTGTAAATTTGTCCTTTATTGCTTTGTGTTAAGCACTGCTTTTTTGCTTTTCTTTTTTAGAATAGCATTTTTTGCCAATTCACAAGTCAGATTTGCCATTTATCCACCTTTGTAATCAAATGTGTGATTGTCATTTTCCATTTCTTAGTAAAAGTAGTCAAATTATATCAGATGAAATGTTATAATGTTGTCCCCTTGAAATGGCTTTTTAAGAATTATGTGAAACACAGTTTACTATGTGACTTGTATGTTTAGCTCTAGATGTTTCAATAAAAAAAAATCTTGCCACAGATATGGGTTCTGTTTTTTATTTAAAAAAGGAATTTGAAATGTCACAAAATTAATTATCAAGTAAATACAATAATAGCAACTGTACTTTAATCTGTTCAATTGGAACAATATTTTGAAGACCAAAAGCCTCACACATATCAACTCTTTAGTTTTTCCTTCTCACTTTGAGTCTCTCAGCAGCTTTTGCAGACAGACCGGTGTCTACCAGCGCTTGTGGGCTCCTCTTCTTGTAGGAGGGGGTTTTGTTGATTCTCTGTCCTTTCAGATTCACGACGTGGGGCAGTAAAGGTGGGGTGCGCAAACATAGTCCTGCTGCTTCAGGGGCGTGAGTCCTTAACAACAACTGATCTCCTTGGGCTGCTGTAACAGCGACCCAGCCTGAAAAACAAGAATTATCAAGTTTCTTTAAATATATTTAACATTTTTAAATGATGAGCCTTGGCTGGCCAAATATTTAAGACTTGGCCATGAGTTTTACTACAAAACCTTACACAATCTAAACAGCTAATTAAACATAGACCAAAAAGCACCCAAAGAAATTACCTGCTGATGAGATCTTGATGTCAGTGGTTGCAGAGTTACAGCCCTTCCCCTGGAGTTCAAAGTCTTGAGCAACAAGTGGTGGAAATGTTTTTATGCGCTCCTCCCCACCAGATGGGACCTTGCCACAAAACAATGTACAACAACTGTTTTAACCATGGATAATAATTGATAAAAAGTCTCTTGAGCACCAAGCTAGTATATTAGTCTGATTTCTGCAGAATATAAAGTATTTTTTATTTATTTTAGTATATTTATTTATACATACAGCAAGAAGGGCATTCCCAGCATGTTTCTGGTAGATTGCATCCGCCTTGTCCAAACAGGTGATATGAACTGGGATGCGACTTGAAGCAACTACTGTTAACCAACATGAGCTTTTTCCCTAAAGAGTAAAAGAGCCATCTTAGTGTGGTGCAGATACAACAAAAGACACAGTTTTCATATGCCAAATTGAATCTTACCTCCAAATAATCAATGCGTGCCAAAGCCCCCAAAAATAAAACCATACCAGGCTTCATTATAAATGTTCTTGGTGTAATGGCCTGTGTCGGAACCACCAGCTTTACTTCCTGCTCATTCAGCAGACGGAGAACCTGAAAAGTTACATTTTGACAAAATCATTAGTGACACATGAAATGATTGTAATTATGACCAATTATATCACATTATGTGAGTACAGTTTAAATAGGGATACTCACATCATGTTCTTTCATGATGCCTGGGGTGTCATAGAACCAGCGTGCATCTTTTATTTCATTGTAGCTGAGCGCTGTATCTGCAGAAGAATCCAAGGATGGATGTTTTTTAACATCTTCCTCCAGGCCTCCTCCAAAGCTCAGACTATCAGGATCAAATTCCACATGTATTTTCTTAGATGGCTGATGTGCTAGGAATGTCCTCCCGATGTGACCTACAATAAATGAATAAGTAAATAAATGAATGAATCAATTTATTTATTAGTTGCAGTCTGTAATGTTTTTTTTTTTATTATACAAAATCAATATTTAAGAAAGTACATAATGACCAGTCAGTGTTCAAAACTATCATCTTACTTGAGCCTAATTTACAATGGTTTCCTTTTTTTTTCCTTTAGAACACCTGTTTTTTGCAGTATTTTCAAGCATGTCACTGTGCCATTACATCACGTCTGTAAACAAGCTGTCCCAGCTAGTATAGAATCCTGCAGGTGGTGCATTGTTTTATTATAGCCTTTTCTCACAGCTGCTGGAATAATTGTCAATAAATATTTATTAAAGTTTTTTTTATTTTTTTTTATGGCTAGACAAGACCCTTATTCATCATCTGGAATACACGAAAATGTGAGAAAATTGCATCATCAAGAATCCATTATCTACCGTTACAGATAAATTAAAAATCTTTAATTTTTGCTGATAACCAATTGGAACAGATATATTGTGGGTCCCTAAAACAATAAAACTTACAAACTCACCAACCAAGTATCCCTGCTTGCTGAACTGTTTGATTCTCTTCAGCTCTTCAGGATTCATGTCATCTTCTGTCAAATGAGATGCCTGCTTCAGTCTCTCTGCCCGTCTGAACATCCGGTAGGGGGTCGGGTTGATGATGGGAAACTTCAGCAGATTTAATGTTGTTCCTAGATTTACAGTGAACAGAAAAATGTGTTCTCAAGAGTTTAAATAACTTGGGACATTAATACGTGACCCTCTGCGTGAAATACAGGCTAGTCTCAAAATCTTAGATAAAAAGCATCAACGTTTGATTTTTTAACCATTCATTTCACTGTAATTTCAATCTTTGACATGCTTTACTCATTACTCATTTTCAGGTTCTTAACATTGAGGCGATTTTATGTAGAAAACAGCATATCACACAAGCAAATGACTTTAGCTGGGCTTTCACAGCCAGGCTCATATCGTATCTTAACAGCTTGAACATTCAGAAATGCTCAAGGCACTCCAGAATTAATAGCTCTTTGTTCTTGTTTTAGTATTTGAAAGATTAATCTCTTATACACATTACTGGTCAAAGGTTTGGGGTGATTTTTTTTTGCCTAATTTTTTTGGAAGAAGTCTCTTATGCTCACAAAGAATTTTTTTATTTGCACAAAAATAAAGTAAAAACAATAATAAAAAAAAAAATCTTCAATTGCCATTTTAATTAGCTGATTTTCAGTACTTAAAAAAAACTTATTTTATCATCCATGTTAAATGTGGTTTTGAAAATTCTTGATTAATAGAAATTTGAATAGATATGTTAAATGAACATACAAGTGTCTTTACTGTAATTTTTGATAAAGCATCCTTGCTAAATAATAGTGTTTTTATTTTAAACATCTACCCCAAACTTTTGAATGGTAGTGTAACAAGGTTTCTATTGAAATATTAAATAATCAAAAAGCATCAAATCCGCACATCTGTATTTATAAAAATAAAACCCGCCAGTGTATTTATGAAAAAGAACTGGATTTTTTTTTTTGTTAATCTGCATAACAAATACCATTTATATATCATATTTAATAATTAATGCTAATATTTAGCTTAATTCCTGACCAATTATCTTGAATGCATCATCTCACCAGGCCATGGAGATATAGTAGCTTTATGAATCACATCGGAAGCTCTGGATTTGCAATAATCAGATTCCAGTAGAGCGTTAAACAGTGTGGATTTGCCAGCATTTGCTGTCCCGACCAAATACACATCTCCCTTGTACTTCCAGGTTGACTGCAGTCTCGTAATAAGGTTTTCTATACCATATCCTGTTTTGGCACTGATGAGGTGGATGTCTTTGCTATCAATGGTAGAAATGCCCATGGTTTCACAATATGCCTTAAGCTGACGTTTGATCCTCTGCATGTAATTCTCAGCATCTCCAGGCAGCAAGTCTATTTTATTTCCTAAAATCACAATGTGCTTATTCTTTCCAACAAGCTCTGGAAGATCTGGGATGATGGAGTCAGGGATATCCAGAAGATCCACTATCAGCAGCACCAAAGCCTTCTCTGATTTGATTCTCTTGACAATCGCTCTGTACTCTTCCTCAGACATGGTGACGTTCAGAGCTTTCTGGTGGTGATTAATTAAAAAGCATCTCTGACATATTGCTTTGTTCAGTTTGTCCTCTTCAACCAATGCTTTGAATTTCTCACTTGGCAGGTAACCTGGGATTTCAGGGTCCATACAGTGCATAAGGGCCCCGCAGCCGGAGCAAGAGTTATCACTGACTTCCATTTCCACATCAGGAGTGCCATAGATCTTTTGCTGCTTTTTACCCTTCTTTGATTTAGTGTGTCTTTCCAATGGGAATTCTTCATCATGGAACTCAATCAATGAGTTTTCCTCCACATCAGACTTTGCAGGGCCTTTTAAATGTTTCATTTGCATTTCCAGTCCTCTAAGGTGCTTGTATTTGCCATGCTTTTCGCGCACTGGCTTTGCTTCTGCATTACTTGTAAGATCATTCAGAAGAAGATGATCTGGAAGTTCATCATCTTTATTGTCCACTGGTTCATCAAAGTCCGGAAACACAAAGTGTTCTTGTTTCTGTGGCTCCACTAATGTGTACGATTCCTGATGTGGATTTGATGCTGGTTGTCTAGCTCCTTTTTGAGTGCTGTAACATCTCCGACTTCTGGATGAGACGCACCTCTGTTTTGTGCCTAAGTGGGTTGCCCAGTTCTTCGATATTAAACTGGAAACAAATGACCGTCGAAGTCCGTATTCCCTTTCGTATAGCAGCTGCGGTCTTGAAACATGTTTGAAGCACATACGAGAGTACAATTGTAACACCGATGCTCCTAAAAACTTGTACATTATTATAGCAAGTCGCAAAATATGTTAAAAGAACAGTAACAACGCTACAGTTTATACAACCTTGAAAAACAACGAACCCACGTGAGTGAATAGACATAGCCACTCGCCGCCATATCGTTGCTAATGTAATTGGTCCGTCACCGGAAACGTTTTTTGGTTAAAGAATATTTATGTAAAAAATAAAAAACATTTTAGTTTTTATTTAGCGTATGTTATTTAACGTCCATGCCAATAAATAATAAATGCGTAAATACACGTGAATAAATAATAATGTCACTTGCTTCGGAAGTGACGTATAATTCCGTGGCCGTTTGTGTTGTTCTTAGCGGCTCAGACATAAAGCGCCGTGGAGAGAGGCGCGCAGATAGCCTTTTTATTAATTTAACCAGGAATAAAAGTATTTACCAGAAAATATCATGTACGATCAAGACGAAGGTATGTGAGAGAACGTTTGGTTTCTTTATGTTTTATTGAAGTGAAATGGGTAATTAGATAATGTAGCTTTAAGCGTTAACACAACGTAGCTACGTTAACAGGCTAAAGCTAGCTTTGTTGCAAATAGAGGTAACGTTGTGTCAAACCAACCTACTTTTATTATATTAAGTTTAGAGTTTATATCTGTTGATATATTGCTAGAGAGACGTCTAAAGTAATAATTTTGGTGGTAAGCATGATTTGTCAGCAACAGTGTTGTTACACTATTTTGCCCAAGATTAAGACCTTTTTGTAACTTACGAGCAAATAATAAATTTCCTAATTATTGTAGATATCCAGTATGATGAAGATGATGATGAAATCACCCCTGATCTTTGGCAGGAGGCCTGTTGGATTGTTATCAGGTAATCAATAGATAAATAGCAATTGCATTTGTGCAAGAGTTTTTGTAACTTTAACTAACGTTACTGCAGTTATATGCGTGTGTGTACATACACATGCGCACGCACACACAAACACACACACATATATATATATATATATGTATATATGTATGTATATGTGTATACATGTATGTGTATGTATGAAATGATTGATATAATAAGAAAGAGGAAACTTTGACATAGCATTGCTTGTTTCTTGTCTTTCTTTCTAGCTCATACTTTGATGAAAAAGGTTTGGTGCGACAGCAGCTGGACTCATTCGATGAGTTCATCCAGATGTCTGTGCAGAGGATTGTGGAGGATGCTCCACCTATTGACCTGCAGGCTGAGGCCCAACACACATCCGGAGAGGTGGAGGAACCGGTGAGTGGCAGGAATCAATGCCCTTCACTATATTCCTTTTAGAAATAAATTGACTGTTTCCCATTTTATTTTTTTTCTCCGTAGCCTCGGTATCTCCTAAAATTTGAGCAAATCTACCTGTCCAAACCCACTCACTGGGAAAGAGATGGTGCTCCATCACCTATGATGCCAAACGAAGCCAGACTCCGAAATCTCACGTGAGTTTTGAGCCTTAAGACAAAATATTAAAAACATTTTTGAATGGTTTGCTTCAATGCTTCAATTTTTAAAAGTTTTAAAATGATGAAAAAAGTATATGATTAAATTCTGATAGCTATATGTATATGACAGTAACGTATGACCTACATAAAAAGCATATAAATATCATTTGTCACTCTGTATCTCCCAATGATGTTTTGCTATTTCTTAAGTTGTTTACTTAATATCCAAGCATTTAATAATGTATCATTGATATTCCCGTTTTAACATTATTTTACTAAAAGGACATAAGAATATTCAAATTAATTTGTTTGTTAGTCGTTTCAGTCTAGTATGTCTTCATCTTGAAATGTTGCTAACAATATGAAAAAAAAAATTGTTAATAAAAATCTGTATACAGTAGATTTCATTATTTAGAATTACTCTGAGAGAGCTTTTACGTACTAAAACAGATGAAAGACTTTTCAGCACATTTTTGATCATGTTGATAATTTACAGACCTTTAGTAATTTGCATAAAAGATTAAAGAAAATTAAGTTATCATAATTTTGTGTGACCCTCATATTGTCCTACATACTGTATTTGACAGAGGCAGGCAAAGTATTTATCACGTTGTATATGACTGCACGCTGTGACTTGCAGGTATTCTGCCCCTCTGTATGTGGATATCACAAAGACCATCATAAAAGATGGGGAAGAGCAACAGCAGACACAGCATCAGAAAACCTTCATCGGCAAAATTCCCATCATGCTCCGTTCCACATACTGTCTCCTAAGTGGCCTGACAGATCGTGATCTTTGTGAGTTAAATGAGTGCCCACTGGACCCTGGAGGCTATTTTATCATTAACGGTTCAGAGAAGGTCAGTTTTTTTCTTCTTAATAGTACAGCATTTAAGACATCATAGAATTGATTTGTTAGTGAATTGTATGACTTTTTTACATCAGTTAGATTTTATTTCAAAAGTGTGATTTATATAAAATGTAATGCGTTCTGTTTTCTCCAGGTCCTGATAGCTCAAGAGAAGATGGCCACTAACACAGTGTATGTGTTTGCCAAGAAAGACTCCAAGTATGCTTACACAGGAGAGTGCAGGTCATGTCTGGAGAACTCCTCCAGACCCACCAGCACCATCTGGGTCAGCATGATGGCCCGTGGAGGACAGGTCAGTAGCTGTAAACTGTAAGCAAGTTTGCAGACTGAGCCCAGGTTGAGTTTTTGGATTCGTTAGTTCTTTGGCAAACAATCTTATGCAAATATTTCTTCTGCATCCAGGGAGTTAAGAAAAGTGCCATTGGCCAAAGGATTGTTTCCACTTTGCCGTATATCCGGCAGGAAGTACCCATCATCATAGTATTCCGTGCACTGGGATTTGTGTCTGATCGAGACATCCTGGAACACATCATCTATGACTTTGATGATCCTGAGATGATGGAAATGGTATGTCTCATTTTGGGAAATATTAAGCAATCTTTTGTTTAATAGAGTTTTATTTCATTTGTGATTCAGGTCCAGACTTATAACGACATTCTCTGCTTTTTTCCCCTCAGGTGAAACCATCTTTGGATGAGGCCTTTGTGATTCAGGAACAGAATGTGGCTCTTAACTTCATTGGCTCCAGAGGGGCCAAACCTGGTGTCACCAAAGAGAGAAGAATCAAATATGCTAAAGAGGTTTTGCAGAAGGAGGTGCTGCCACATGTTGGTGTATCAGATTTCTGCGAGACCAAGAAAGCATATTTTCTTGGGTAAAATTGTGTTATGATTTTATCCTGTTGGCTGTAGCTTTTTTTTGTGATGTATATAAAAAAAAAAAACATTAATAGCATAACATATTATAAATGATAGCAACTGTTTTAAAGCATTTACTGTATTAGTGTGATGTCAAAGCAGATTTTCCAGTGTTTAAAATTTTTATGAAAACAGCAGAAAATGTATCAAAAAAACAATATTTATTTAAAGTCGTTTTTTTTTTGTAATTTATTTATTTTATGTTATAATATTAAATACTGTGCTTTCTCCTTTTAGTTACATGGTCCACAGATTATTGTTGGCTGCTCTGGGCAGACGAGAGCTGGATGACAGAGATCACTATGGCAACAAGAGGCTTGACCTCGCTGGACCCCTGCTTGCTTTCCTTTTCAGAGGGTAAGCATCCAGCGATCACATTGAAGACGCTTTAATTACTTGCGTATGGTTCAAAATAAAAATTACATTCAGTGTCAAAATCTATGTGTCTGTTTCTTCCAGAATGTTCAAGAATCTGCTAAAGGAGATCAGGATCTATGCACAGAAGTTTATTGACAGGGGGAAAGACTTTAATCTCGAGCTGGCCATTAAGACTCGCATCATTTCTGACGGACTCAAGTACTCTCTGGCCACGGGAAACTGGGGGGATGTAAAGAAAGCTCATCAGGCCAGGGCTGGAGTATCTCAGGTGAGCTCAGATATACTTTCTTTTTTTGTTTACAAATGTTTTTTCCATTGCTGTCATTGCATCAATTTTACTAATAGTTCACTTATTATTAATAGAATTTAAAGGTTCTCATTTGTGTCCTTTTTGACTTTTTATATACAAAGGTGTTGAACAGGTTGACTTTTGCTTCCACTCTTTCCCACCTGCGCCGAGTGAACTCACCTATAGGACGAGATGGGAAGCTGGCCAAACCCAGGCAGCTTCATAACACGCTGTGGGGTATGGTGTGTCCTGCTGAGACCCCAGAGGTAGGATACCGTAAAACTAGTATGTATGTGACCTCCATTGCTATCGTACGTTTTCAATGAACTGATTTAAATTGAGGGAACTTTGGTTGCAGGGCCATGCTGTAGGTTTGGTGAAGAATCTAGCGCTCATGGCCTACATTTCTGTGGGATCTCAGCCATCCCCCATTCTGGAGTTCTTGGAAGAGTGGAGCATGGAGAACCTGGAGGAAATCTCACCTGCTGCCATTGCAGAGTGAGTGTCATCCTGTTCTATAGGGGGCAGCACCACACTGCTGAAATCCACAAGCGAAACGTTTTGATTTCACAATGACATTGCTAGTTTTAGAATTTATTTTCTTTGTTTTATAAAATCACAGTCAATTATTTAATACATTTTTGATAGAATGTAACTGTATAATTGTGGTTCTTCCTTCAGTGCAACCAAGATTTTTGTGAACGGTTGCTGGGTGGGTATTCATAAAGATCCAGAGCAACTGATGAACACACTGCGGAAGCTGAGGAGACAGATGGACATCATTGTGTCTGAAGTATGACATCGCTTATGCACCACTCCAGTTAAACTTGTTTTATTTGGTGTACAGCACCTAACTGTGACCTTGTTTTTATCGTGGTTCAGGTGTCAATGATCAGAGACATTCGTGAGAGGGAGATCAGGATCTACACAGATGCTGGCAGGATCTGCCGCCCGCTACTTATCGTAGAAAAGCAGAAACTACTTCTGAAGAGACGACACATTGACCAGCTCAAAGAGAGAGAGTACAATAACTACAGGTAAAAACCTTTGTGAAAAATATCTTTAGTTTTAAAATCTACCTGTTCCTCAGTAACAGAATGTGTTTCTTGTGTAGTTGGCAGGACCTGGTAGCCAGCGGTGTGGTTGAATATATTGACACACTAGAGGAGGAGACTGTGATGTTGGCCATGACCCCAGATGATCTTCAAGAAAAGGGAGTGGCTTATTGCTCCACCTATACACACTGTGAGATCCACCCGTCCATGATTTTGGGTGTCTGTGCGTCTATCATTCCCTTCCCTGATCACAACCAGGTACCTACATAGTACCTGTATGCTTTTGTGGATTAGAATATTTTAACATCTACAAACCCAAATATGATTTGTTCGTTTGACCTTTTTCCATTTGCAACTAAAGAACTCTCATAACATAGTCTAAATGATACACACTTTTTTTTTTCGTCTACAGTCTCCCAGAAACACATACCAGTCTGCTATGGGTAAGCAAGCCATGGGAGTTTACATCACCAACTTCCATGTGCGTATGGATACCCTGGCACATGTGCTCTACTACCCTCAGAAACCACTAGTCACTACTCGTTCCATGGAGTACCTGCGCTTCAGAGAGCTGCCGGCAGGTAATTGAACAGTATTACTGCATATGTTTCTACACTAACGGTCTCGGTGAGATTTTTATATGTGTGTTTATATGTGTCTGTGCCAGCTCCATCACGTGATGGGGAAAGAGACCCGTCTCCCGAGGAGGGGCGTGCATAGTCCTTTTAACGGCGGTGGTGATGAGGCACCATTAGACGGTGCACCTCATCACACACCATATACAGTATCTCACAAAAGTGAGTACACCCCTCACATTTTTGTAAATATTTTATTATATCTTTTCACAGGACAA
>JAUCNO010000152.1:8160860-8190874 GCA_032353835.1 Enteromius viviparus
TCACTTGAAAAGTAAAAGGTCGTGTTCAAAACTGACATGTCCTAGTGACTTTTTCTTTAGTTAAACATAATTACAAATTAATTATTCATTTAATGTCCTAACAGTTAATTTACATAATGGTGACTTGCAGATTTAGGCTTCATGAAAAAAAGTATCATTAAACAGGTCATCACATGTAAAATTCACTTTTATGAGTTTAAACTGAAATGTATTGGCAGTGCATATTCATAACCACCTTATAATGATAAAAATTCATCCAGTGTTTATATTTTACTATTGTTTAGATGCTGGCGCAGAATGGCTCTGTAAAATCGCCTGTGCATATTATCCCCTTGTTAAGTCTGACGTCAAAGAACTCAGTTGATTGTGATTGAATATAGTGTGAGCTGCTGCTGGGAAATATTGCCAAATTCATACTAAATTATTATTAACATTTCAGATTCAGCAATCTTGTGAACAGTATGCATGTACATTGAGTTGGTTCAGTTTTTCAGTTTGCTCTTTTGGCACCAAATTTATCTGTTTATTTTTGATGCATTTGTATTTTTTAAATATATAAAACTATTTATTTTATTTGGATGAATTTGTCTCTTTTATCAGATTTAGCAATTGTTATAACTCATATCATAATTCTGATCATTTATGAACAATAAATAAAATTAAACTGCTAGCAATTACTTCAGAGAATTGGGTGGGCCGGAGGGGTTGCTGTGCAAATATTTTTGTGGCTCCTCCACTATACAGATAAAATCTCACTCCAAATGTTTGCTAAAAATTGAGAGCCCTGAGGTAGTATTCTCAAGTCAAGTGAGTTACAGCTTGGACCCGAAAACAGCACTTCTTACTTCACCACTTAACAAGCGGATAGGCTTTGCAAGCTTTGTAAAATCGCTTTTCCTAATAATGTGGTAATAATGTAATGTAGTCTCTCAGAGAACTGAGTGTCACCCCATGGAAGAGAGTTAGTCCAATTTCTGAATGATTCACTTAAGACATGTTTTGTGAACTATTACAAATGATTTATTAAAAACACTTGATTCAAACAATGGTTTCTTTACGAAATTCTTTACATTGTTTGTTTTGTATAGTCTCATGAACGCAGACATGGATTTTGTAGTAGCTGTTATTATGGGGATTCAAACGTCTTGAGATATAATACATTTACGATTTAGTGGTTCTGTTTTGTTGGAGTCCTCTGTCCCTTATGCATTTTCGTGTTGTGGAAATAAGCTAGCGGTCAGGATTCTACAGAAGTTAATGTTTTGTTTTTTCACTGATAAAAGTCATACGGGTTTGGAACAACAAGAGGGCGAGTAAATTAGGGCAGAATTTTCATTTTCTCCTTTTACAAGATAAAATGAGATATATAAAAATTATGATTTTAGGTATACAGCTCCCTGTAATAACTGATTCGTCGGTAGCCCATTATTTCCTAGGCTATCACCTGCACGATGCATCAGAAACTGGCATTATTTGTCTGTTCATGGTGGACTCGAAATACAAATGCAACCATCACCTCCAGAGTATAATTTATGGGCTGTTAAAAATTGCCTTAAAGTAGGGCTGGGCAATTAATCCAAAATTAATCGTGATCGACATTCAGAACTTATAATCGATCACATTTTTCCAGGACGATTATTTCGATTACTTTCCCTTTAAAAACAATACCGCGTCTGGAGTCACGTGACCCGCTCCGTTACTTTTTACTTTTTTATAATAACAAAGTAACTGTTAGTTTTAGGCAATGTGTGCTTTAATTTCAGTCGTTCAACATTGATGTTTAATAAATAATCATAGATAGAAAAGCTTCAATTATGTTTGTGTTTTATGTTACGTGTTTCCTTCAATTATTTTAAAATCAAGGAATGCACCCTTCATTCAAAAATCTCTCACTTGTATTATGTGAGCAAATTCACTGTACAAGATTAGTCAGTGAACTATGATTCATATGAAAAAATTGTTCATTAATCGTAATCGTAAACCAGTTAAAATGTTCAATTTGTATTTTTCACACAATATTTTTATAACATCTCTCTTGTTGTTGCTCACTGTAGCAAAACCACAAAATTTCTTAGTGGAAGCAGTGAAATGATAAAATTAAAAAGTTAAACTGTAATTAATATAAACCTAATCATGTTTATTTACATACCATATTTTTTCATGAAGGCCTTTGAAACACAGCTAAGATATAGGTGTTTATTCAGGTAAATTGGGACATTTCTTTCTAGTCATCTCAGTGGCAAAAAGCATCCCAGTTTACCTGAATTCACCTGCTCTACTGTCAAAACCCACATGCACTTGGATTACTTTAGCAAAGATAAAAGAAGACAATTTGTTTTTACAACCTGCAATCTGATACCCTGTAGTTGAAGAGTATTTCAAAGGAGGTAATACAAATCACTTCTGAGTTCTGTCATATTGTCAGCTTGTTGGGTTGATTAGGAGAAGCCAGAGGTCAGAGAAAGCTCTGCTGGAGAGGCTTTTCTATATACAGAGTCCTTTAGCTCTTTTAATCCCATGCCAGAATGCTGTTATAATGAATTATAAGCAGGTTCACTGATTCAAGCGGTCTGACTTTGCTTTGAAACAACCGTGTGCCTGTCTGTTTTGCTAAACGAGACATTGCTATTTGATCAGGAATGATCTCTCTATTCAGAACTGAAAATCCACCCGGGAGGCTGGAATTTCAGACATGTGTGTTCAGGCATAGCTGAACGTTACCACCCTGTATGAAAACAATAGCCTCTGGTCTGTTCTGTTGTTGCCTTAACACACTGTCAAAGTATTTGTGTGTGTACAGTTCATTTGACAAGGTACAGGATGGGTCAAGCAGTTCTGGGAGAAAAAAAAAACTTGAACACAAGCACATGACAACTGAATCATGTGAGTTATTGGATCCTAGGGCATTAACAAAGCAAAAAAATAAAATCTAAAGTAGAAATGTAGGCCTAGTTGTTGACGCAGCTGTGGATAAAAGTTCAACTCTTTGCACATGCACTCTGATCCATGTCAGATCATGGTCAGATTCTACACTGGTTGAAATAGAAATGGACCTTTAAAGCTGTGGGTAATTAGAGAAACTTCAAAACATGAAATCTTTATGCAACATAAACAGCCAATCACAGTGAACAATTATGAATATTAAAACGGCACATGATATTTTGCTTCTAGTCTGGAGCAGAACTATAATTCAGCTCTTAATTAGTTATATATATATATATATATATATAAATAGGCAATTTAAAAATTACTTAAAGTTATTTTGACTTTATCTAACCCAAACGTTCATGAAATATTGTAGCTCACGTGCACTATATTTAATCTAAACATTTTACTTATTAATAAAAGTTAAAGTGTCGACTGCTAAATTAAACAAGGGTTCTTATTGTGTTAAGGCATCTCACCTTCAGCGCATTTGCCCTTGTTACGAATCTTAATGTCGGGTTTTTTGTCCTTCACTGCTTTCACGCTTGCTGCTTTCAGCTCACAGCCGCTGTTGTAGTTGACGCCGTCAGTGCCACACACGGGATAGTTGCTCTTGCACACGCAGACCCCTGATTTACTCTTCTTGTCTTTGTCGCCCTTGACGCACTCGAGTCCGGACGCGCAGCGCTTGGCTGAGGCTCCGCGTCCCCCGCACGGCTCTCCAGCCCCTGACGCGCAGAGCTCGCAGCAGCCGCACAAGTCCAGCAGTGTCCCGGAGGAGCAGCCCTCGGCCGGCAGTGGAGCGCACTTACTCGGGTCGCAGGTGCCGCAGCTGCGGGGCAGCCGGTCCGCTGACACCACAGCGAGCAGTGTTACTAGCAGAACGCAGATCATGGTGAGGTGTGAAGGGGTCTCAGGCTGGTTCAGAGTCTGCTGCTTCCTTCTGCTTTGGGATGGAGGTTGTAGACCCCGCCCAGCAGGACCAACACTTACAATAGCACAAGTAAACATATCCTATTTTCTTAGCATAGTTCTGTTATTTGTTTTTGTTTATGATATTATGGAATACCAACGCGCTAATTGCTGGATTAGAAATCTTTGTGGTTAGAACGGTATTCTGAATTGTTGGAAGGGTTTCCAAATTCATGGTCTCTTTAAGTCTCGTGACCAGGGATTTCCAAACTTTTTGCCAAGGATTCCTAAATTCATAATTTATGAGGTGGAGACATATTTATACAAGTAAGTGTGATATACGTCTTGCAGAATTAAATCACTTCATATGGAAAATATTTATTTTGTATTTTCTCTTATGCTGTTAGAGTAGAATTTTGAGTGTACACACACATAGAGGATAATATTCATTCCAGATTTGTTTTTATAAATAAAATAATTAGCATATGTACACAACTATTTATAAGTTTGAGATTTATAAATGTTGCATTTTTATTAAAAAAGGATTCATTTTATCAAAAGTGACAGTAAGGACTTTTTTTTACATATTAGTTTTTAAATAAAGGCTGTTCTTTTGAACTTTATTACAAACCTCAAAAAAGTGAATTATGATTTACACAATTACATTAAGCAACACTGTTTTCAACAAAATCATATTTTTAAAATGTTTTTTATTTTGTGCACCAAATCAGCATATTAGAAGTATCATGTGACACCAAAGACTGGAGTAATGATTCTGAAAGTTCAACTTTGCATGGAGCCTTACTAACCATAAGAGACTTTTTTCAAAAACAAAAAAATTTACCTTCCCAAAACTTTTGAACAGTAATGTATCTATTATAGAACTACAGCTTACACTATTTTCCTTTAAAAAAATTTCAGTTCAAAATCATAAACCAAAGTGTGACTAAATGATGCTGGGCCTTAGTAAAAAAAAATGAAAACCTTTTCCTTTTTTACAAATAACTTTTATTTTAACATCAGCTTAACATTTGTACTACTTATCATAGTCTCTTTCCTTTTTATAACCATAACTGATGGATGAATCCACCACTACATACACAGGTATCCCCATGTTCAGTTCACATTTACAACATCCACATCCATTTATTTAATGTATTTGGCTACAAATGCAGCTGAAATGTCCTTGTATGGTGTTTCAGAGTCTGAGCGTGTTGGAGGAATCCGACAGACGGCCCGGAAGCGAGGGGATCTCAAGAGCAGGTTATGTGCCAGACCAACACAACTGGAGCTGAGCCAGTACAGAGACATGGACTACAAATTAAGGGGAAAAAAATAAATCAAGTGTTATTTAGATTTCAAATTTCTAATGAAAGTTTTAATTCAGAGAGTTGTTTTTATGCAGCATTCTCAACTTGACAACTTCTCCTGTACTGTTTCTACATAAAAAGGACTGGAGAGACACAACACAAATACGTCTATGATGGCTAGATAAGCACAAGACATCACTGTACATCTACTGAAGATATCTCAGCAAGGTTGTACAGCTTCCCAGCCCTTTGTAACTATTCTCAGATGGGCTTCAAAAACACATCCCTCTGTATGCCCCCTTTTGTCACAAGATCAAAAAACTCTGGGCAATAAGGGGCATATCTGTGCAGAGACAAGAGACATCATGGACCATTGCTGTCTTTTCTTTTGGAAAAACGTCACTTGAAAACATGACTGATATTTATTCATGTGATACAGGTTGAAACCTGTCCAAACCTTCACTTAACATAAAGATACTGTACACAGATACAGCGGATAATATTTGAATAAAGTTGCTGAGGGACACTTACTGACGGGACTGTGGCAGCTATAGGAATCATCACCAGAGATATTCCTCTTATGAGGTTAGTCACATATTTTTGGAACTTTGAAGGCTCCAGGTGTCTGAGGGCGAATATCTGGAAAACAGATTGGAGGGGGAAGAAGCATTTATTGGTGAATAATAAAATCTCACAACACAACATTAATAGGTTAGAGTTTGATTATTTGGACTATATTTGGACTACTAAGATTGCATTGGTGTCATCATCAAATTTCAAGTTCTAGCAGTACTTAAACCTTAAATTGAAATGTTAGATTGATTTTAAACGACATTCATATGATGTAGCATGTCCTAATCTGGAGAACCGCCTCACCTCTGTGATGAGCAAGTTGATGAGGCCAAGAGAAACTGGCATGATCCAGGTAGAGTCTGGAAGAGTGAGGTCAGGGAACCACAAAGCACCACCTGTTGCCAAATCTGCTTCTGATGCTGTTGAATGAACAGAAATATAGATGTTAGTATATTCCCTAAGTTCCCTACAGGTGATTATAGGGATGCATTGCTAATTCAAATAACAGAACATGTGGAGCAATAGACTGATGGATGCGACTCACAAAGGGAAATATGTCCCATTCCCAGGCTAAGATTACGCAAGGCCAGAGACAGACAAACCCACATGGGCAGCTGGACCCAGAGAAGCAAACTGGCCTTGAATGGGTGGCAGTTATCCCGGACATAAAGTTCAGACACGATTCGTTTCAGATTCTTCTTGAAATGAAACCTTTGGATGCAATTATAGCAATAATTAAGTTAGGGTGTACCTGACAATCTGTATATTATACTGTTTTTGCCTGACCATGCCAGTGTGGGTTCAGTAAAAATATCAAAACAACATTTTTTTTACTAAAGAAGCACAATTGCATTAGATATTAGAACTGGTTTGATATTGCATATATATATATATATATATATATATTACTCTAATAAAAAAAAATCTCAATTAATTTTAGAATTAAAAAAAAAAGCTGTATTTCCTAAAACTTGCATAAAACAGTACATAAAACATTTTGGCAGATAAATTGGATTCCTAATTTTCTGAGACTGTTAGTATTGGCTTTTTTAAGACTTTGAGAAACAGTGTATGGCTTTAAAACAATTCTTTCATACCTGCATGTTTTCTCTGACCAGCCCTTCTCTTTGGCTTTTACAGAGACCTCAAAGCGTAACTGTTGGGCCAACGCAGCTATCTCCTTCTGCAGAGCTTCAACCTAGATGGGGCAAAATGGCACAAGGGTTACACTTTTTCCAGCCAGAAGTCTTTTTAAGTCTTTCCAACAGATAAAATATCCCAGGCCTATGAAAGCATTAATTCACTGGCCATTGCCACTGGGACTCAAAACTTAAATATGGCCCAGTGTTTTAACTTAGTTTAACAAACTCTTCAGATACAGACAGCCACATGCATATTTTTATGTGTATTTGCATTTCATATATTAAAAGGACAACTGATTTGGCATCGGTGCTTGCTTTTAGATATAAAAACATCAGTTTAATGGTCTGACACACTACAGCTAATGTTCTCACACTGTGCGACACTAGTAGGGGAGGAAATCAATCCTCCTTGGCAAGAAAAAACATCCCACAGCTGGGAGACAGTGGGCGAGGGAGAGACTCTTTATAAGGCACAGTGTTTATTCTGTGATATCTGCTGACCTCCAAGATGTGCTTGACATACTGTACTATGTCTAGATAAACAAACAAATTCATATGAGAAAGAGCTGTTTACTCAGTGATTCGTGTTAAACCTAGTCAGAAACCATCACTATCATGTTGTGTATCATGTGCATTTTTCCTCTAGTACTTTTGAAGTACAGTGAGTTTTATGTGCCATTTATTCAAAAGCCAAATAACACCAAAGAGATGCCAATTGTACGAATAATGGGAAATGAAAATTGAAAACAAAGAGAGAAATAATGACATTCTAAAATTAAAATTCTTTTTTTTTTTTAAGTCAAAAACTGGCCAGTGAATTTGCAAAAAATAAGTGAAAAGTACAGTGCTACAATTATCACAACATTGACTACCATTCCTAAGTTTGTGGGAAATAAATTAATATTTTTATTAAACGACGATGCATTCAATTGATAAAAAATGTCATTAAAACTTGTAATCTTGATTATGCCCCTATTATGCCAAAGGTTCCTAATATTGCTGTATGAGTCTCTTAAAACAGGTTTAAATGTATGCAAGGTCAAAAAACACTTTAGTTTTCTCCAAAAATAGATTTAATTTTACCCCATTTCTAAATGATTCGTAAAACGACTCGTGTGAAGCAGTTCGAAGAATCAGTTTGTCTAAACCCCGCCTCTCCGTGAGCCCTCACTGCTGTGATTGGTCAAATGGCGCAGTCCTTTATGATTGGTCTACCGCTACAGCGTGTGTCGGAAAACAAAACGCCCATAACCATAACTGAACGACCGTGCAGGGTACAGCGTCTTCTTGACATGATGTAATCCATGTGGAAATTGTTCCGATTTTGGGCGGGCAAGTTGTGCGTGAGGTAGAACGTGGGCGGACATTATGCAAATATGTTACTTAGTGACGTGTGGCCACAACATGAAAGATTTGAATTGCTGACGACTTGTTTAGGAGAATGTTAGCCAACTCTTTGGTAGACAATAACTTTATTTATCGGTCACTGTCGGCATCACAACTTTGTAGATGGTTTATGTTCACATACATCTACATGAAACACTGCATGAAAGATCATATTTGAAAAGGCATAATAGGGGCACTATTTCAAATAAATACTGCTCTTTTGAGCTTTGTATTTAATCAAAGAATCTTTAAAAAAAATGTATTTACAAAAGTACCAACATTGATAATAAGAAGTCTTTCTTGAGCAGCAAATCAAGATATTAGAATGATTTCAGAAGGATCATGTGACACTGGAGCTTGGCCATCACAGGGATAAATTACATTTTCAAAATATATTTAGCTAGGAAGCTTTTTAAAAGTGTAATAGTGTTTAGCAATACAACTGTATTTCTTATTAAATAAATCTTGCCTTGGTGAGCATAAGAGACTTCTTTCAAATCATACTGACCCCAAACTTTTGAATGGTTGTATATAGCTACTAAAAATTAACAACAACACCAATGCTAACAGGATTTTACACAACCAAATATCTATACATATACAAGCAAGACCTTTGCAATGATGATGGCCTGATAGATTCCCAGGGGGAGAGTGATGGCAGTACGCAGTGCCAGCGTCGTGCACATGATGTTGGCCCACCAAGGCAGTCCTGTCATCTGCTGTGCGGACACGATGAGCTGCTCTGTGAGGTGTACAGGGGTACAGTCTGCAATGCTTGCATACCAGCTTGGTCGGTCTGTGGTTATAGATCTCCTGTGCTGAAGCCCAACGATCAGTGTGATGGAGGCATTGCCGGCTAGGGGTGGCTGGATGCTGTGAGTCCTGGAGTCCAGACAGGAGCAGCCCTGAGAAACGCTTCTGATGTGAGGCCTCAGTTTTGCTAAGCTTCCATAGTGACATATCCGTAAATTCACCAAAGACGTCGACCTGGCAAACTTTGTCCACATCATTATGGGTGAACCTCTGAAGAAATAAGACAAAAGTGACAAATCAAGGACATGTCTTGGCAATTATTGTTGATCACGTTGGTAATCCTGCAATTCTAAAGCAGTTTTTCCAGAAAATAGACTATTTTTGCATGTATAGAATTAAAGCAATTGTTGTATGTTGGCATGTCATTGGCATATATACCATGGTATAATGATATTAACACGCAAGGAATTATTGCTCATTGATTGTTTATGATTCTATTGTGTCCTTTGTTATTTCTATTGCATGGGTGACATGCACTCACTTTCGCACAAATTAAAGACCACGTATGATACAATTTTTTATGTACTTTATATTCTGCTAATTTCTTTAAACAACAATTAAATAATCCACACAATATATATTGTTGTTGAAAAAGATCAATTTAAAATGCATATCAAACAGTAATCAATAGTAATAGAAAAATAAAATAAAATAAACAGTCAAAGATAACTCCTTTACGTTACCCGGGTCAGACTGGTCACGTTACAGTAAGCTAAAAGAAACGTAACGAAATCTTTACCTTCGTTGGTTGTTCCAGACTTAAGATATACAAGTTGTTTATCACGTCATTTGCGCGTTGAATATGTATTGAAACATTTTATTTTTCCCCAGTATGCTTATCCTTTTCATTCGGAATGTCAAAACGAGCAAAGTATGACAAGTCGCATGAATATGACGTCATGTATGTCGCAAAACATTTGCGTGTCTGATTTGCTCTTTTTATTTAAAATAAATCATTACGGATGTATGAATAGTTTTACAAAATACAGAGTAGGTTCAATGTATTCCAAAGCGTATTTCATTTATTGACTTTTTTATAATTCTGTACATTGTAAAAAATCTCCCAAAGCACCTCAGCGCCATCTGCTGACAGCCACAGGTCAAACAGAGACAGTAACAGGCCAAGTTCATTCATCATGTTAAGTTATTACAAAAGTTTATTTACAAACGATTGCCGTTTCATCTGGATCTCTGTAACTGCTCGTATTTGGATAATACGAATGCTCGTTACGCAAGGTATGCTGATCTTTGTCTTGTTCTTCAAGGTACATGTGCTGCTAGTTTTTTTGTCTTTTTTTTCCAAAACAGTTTCCTTCAAAAGCAAAACACCCCTGTGCTAAATCATACAGTAATTAATAAAACCTACTTATTGGGAATTGCTATCGATTATTTTGATCTGATATCAGCTGTTTTCGGGGTAAACTGTTTAAAATATAGCAGACAAAATACAAACATTTATTGAAAACATCTGACAAACCATCAGTTCCAGACTGAGATGTTGTATTTGCTCTTCTATAAACACATATGCGCTCACATTAGCACGAAAATCAAACTTTCCAAAGATGTCATTATTTTTAATTGTCCATTTTATCAATAACTTTAGTTTGAAACATTTTGTGTGTGTAAAATTTACAGTACACTGCACACACTATATGCTTTAAATGTATAATACAAAATGTATGTTACCACGGGGAAGTCCTCTAATCTGCATTTGCCTGTGACTTTGATAGTTTAATCCTGTACTTGGCCGGCAAAACAGGTCAAAGGTTAAAGGTCAGTCTAGTTGTGGGCCCCCCTAGCCCTGCGCTGCTGTGATGCCCTGCGTTGATTAATAAGCTTAGTGCTGACGCGCAGTTTCCGTATGCGCAGCTGGCGCAGCCGGAGCTGTAGGTCTTTGGGAATCTTGCCTCCCTTGGCTAGGATCTCTCTCAGACGCTGTTTTGGTGTCTTGGTGAGGTGGAAGTCACATATAGTTGGGTAATGTTCGTATTCGACCCTGCAGCTTCGTGTAGCTGGGAAATATCCCTCTGCGCTCACTGTAATATCATAGTTGCCCGGGTTCAACAGACGCCAGAAGTCCCCATCAAAAGCTAAAATAGGATAGGAGAACATTTTTAGCTTATTTTATAGATTTATTGAATGATTGTGTTTTAATCATTCTGAATAGCGTTACCTGATCTTATGTGGTGGTCAATGTCATCTACTTTGATGATGGCATCGGCGATGCCGGCTTCAGTGTCTTTGTCCTTAACCACTCCTTTAATTCCTCTGTGCACCTGTCATATAGACAAATACGTGTTTGCATTGCTTCTTCAGATTTTTCAGATTTTGTATGCAATAATGTTGTACCTGCTCCATGTAGACAAGGAGAGACTCTTTATTGTTCTCCCATTCTATGGGTAGCTCACCGGCATGAGGAAACTTATCACAGGACAGCTCAACTGTCACCTCAAAACAGTTGGTGTGCAGGTAACTAAAGTCATTCATACCTACAGATGAACACACAGGCAGAGTGATGCAAGTAGGGTTATTATTCTCAGACACTACCATTCAAAGGTTTGGGGTGAGTAAAATTGTTTCAAAGTGTCAGATAAATGCTGCATTTGTATTAAAACAGTTGAAACAGTAACATTGTAGGAAATGTTATAGAAAACAAATCAATGGTGACTCAAAACAGCCTGGTTACAAACTTTCTTCAAAATATCTTCATACAATATATTCATACAGGTTTGGAACTACTATTTTTGGGTGAACTATTCCTTTAAGTGTCACTTTTGCATTTTAAGAAACCTTTCTGACCCTAAACATTTGGTAGTGTGTATTGGTAAAAGCACATTTTCAACTCTGAATTATGTTAAAAAATTACATGTCTTTTCCTGGCGAGAGAAAATTATGGATTTTAGGTAGATAATACAGTATACCAATACTCCACTTGACATCTAGGATGTATGTATTATTTAGTTGAACGTAACCCTCTCAGTCATAACACAGAAAACCTTTAAGACAAGTCTATTATTTTGCACATTTTATACATATTTCCTACATATAGTTCCTTTATGATCTCAAAAGCAGCAGCACTTACTGCCTGGCACTGTATGCCAGTTTGCTCCGTTGATAATGTTATTGTAACGAAGGAAGTCCTCATTGTGACAGGGCCTTCGGTCTGGATTGGACATCACATGATTGGTGCTCGCATAAACTGTGGCCAGCCAGCGGAAGAAGCTATCATCGGGGGTGGGAGTGTGCTCTTTGGGAGCCCAGTCTTTGGTCATATCAAACGGGTATGTGACCACCAGCTCTCCTCCATGAAGGTTAGCGCTGAGAACAAAAGGTATAGTTTGCATCCAACTGATGACGGCTCTCGTTTCTGAAGCCACCTTAAATATAAGACCAAAAAAATGGTTTATTTTAAATCTTAAAGAATGATCACTTGAAAACATTTAAAGACAGGAGGGATGTAACCACATACCATAGCGTCTTCTGAAGTATAGTATTCTGGAATGGGAAAGTAGTGATTGATTAGTTTAGATTTGTCTGTTTCCAGCTCGATGGCGTCCCACATCACCGTGTTCAGATCTGCAAAGTTGTGATTCATGTCAATGCCCTCATAACTATAGCGACCCAGTGCCCACCCGGCCAGCTCTGAACCCTGCAAAACAAAGTATGTTCACAAAGCAAAGGCGTTATGATATGTTTTATCTTATGAACATGTGCATTACCGTCCAAAGTTTTTGGATCAGTAATATTTTTTGAAGATCATATAAATGCAAGCTTGTTAAGCATAAAAGACTTCCTTCAAGAACATCTTACCATCCCCAAACTTTTGAAGGGTATTGTGTTGATGAAGAGTAATTTTAGGAACAGCATAGCTTTACCTTCTTGTAAGCCATTTCATAGCCGTCAGGGTTCATCGAGGGCAGTAGATGGATGCGTGTCTCTTTTACTAGGTGAACAATGCGCTGATTTCCACGTTTGTACTCCTGGCATATGTACTCCATCAGGTTGAGCAGTAGCTCCCTCCCGAGCACTTCGTTCCCATGCATACCGGCCACATAACGAAACTCAGGTTCACCTGCAGGGGGAGCCACATTGTCTTTAGACTCTCATGCTCCTTTACAGAAAATAGATAACTGTGTGCAGCTTTTAGGAGTGTTATGGTATACAGAAGTACAGATTAGGGGCTCTGTTTTGAATGGCAACTCCATGCTTTGCACAGATGCCTTTCCACCTCCCCTATAGAGTGTGTTAACAGAGGGGTTTGAAATCTGGCACCTTCTCTCTAGCAGTTCAGAAAGCTCTGCTTGTCTGTTAAATGTTTTGTTTCAGTTCATAGTGTTTTTTTAAATCATAATTTGTTGGCCAACATTTTTTCTCTGGTAGGAGGAACAAAATAGACACAATGTAGAATGTCTTAAATGCTAGGAAAGTGTCAAGATTTGGCCATGTTGAAATCCTTGTTATAACTGTATATAGTAGTATTTATTCATGTGATTTCAACATGGCCATCACTGTGTAAAATTAAAACTTTCTGCCAATATAATTGCAATCCTTATCTCATGTGTGTTTAAATGAGGGAAAAATACTTTATGTAATTTAAATACTAAAAATTATTAGCTTGGTAAAATTCCTTCACTGTATTTAAATTGATCTGTTGTCAACAGTTTCTGTCTCAGAAAAGTCATTCTTTTCATTATATATTACATAAAATGGGCTTTTTCCGTTATAATACCACGAAGTTTAGAACACAATGATTTATTCCCCCTAACAACAGGATCATTGAATACTGGCTTTGAATTTTCAAGCAAAAACAGGAAATATGTGCAACTGAGCTGCATCTGTGCATATCTGACCGTGCTTGGCTGATTTATTTCTAAAAATATTGATTTGGTTTGCAGCTTGCTGCCTTTTTGTCAGCCAAGTTGTGACTGTTTTGACAGTGAAACTGGGCTTCATTAGGTTTAGGTCCTCTGCAAGGTTAAATCCCCCCTCCTCTCTTTCTGCACTATTTGGCTAACAGTTGACCCATTCAGTCTCAGCAATCTGGCTCTCGTTAGCCTTGCTGAGAAAACATCATCCACCACGCCAGAGAAGAGGAATTTCCAGAGAAGTAACTAACTGAACTTTGACCCCTACCTACATGCAGACCACATCATTGATATCCATTTATTTAAATGCAGACAGTACATGCAGTGCATCTGGAAAAATGCTCTTTTTTTATTATTTTTTAAAGTTTTTTTAACCATTTTTGGTTTACCTAAGTACCTTTTATTAAACAGTTCTTTTAGATACGTTTTTTTTTTACTGTGAAGACTATTTAATGATCTAAATATAATTTTCCCTTTCCAAAGAACCTTTTGTGCAATAGAAAGAGGGCCTTGGATGGATGTTAAAGTTTATTAATGGAACTACAGAAGCCAATATAAATTTAAGAGAGAATAATGAATCGTAAAAGCCAAAAAGGATGGCACACAAACATGACCGCTTGTAACTTGCATTACGGTTAGATATGGTTTCACTACAGCGAGGGGAAAAATACACTAATATGTAGTGTATTGTATCAATATACATCATTTAAACTTTTTTTTAAGACTTACATTTAATTACTATTTATTTTTAAATATAATAATTAACACTCAAAAAAAAAAACGATGTAAACATGCAAATTGTACATAATGTTTTTTTTAAATAAAATGATTAAATTTCAGTTTGTTCTTGAAATATATTAATTTACACTGGCTATAACTTGTTTCACAACATATTTGTTTAAATATACTATAAGTAAAACATCACTAACAAGTAAAGTAAAATGAAATGTTCTTAGGCTTGTTTTAAGCTGTTTTATTAATGTCTTTCCGTAGTTTAAACACTGATTGAGTGATTACATGGCATGGGATGTTCATTCATGTTTATTTCATGTTAAGTTTAGCAGTTAAGAGGAAGCGATGATTGTGCTCACTCGTGCTCTGTGGTGCCATTTGAATTGAGGCGTATATACAGTGATCATTTATTGTTTGAATTTTCTGAAAACATTTACATAATTTGAAAGACGAGACGTTGTTTCTGATCAAAAATAACAATATGTAAAAAAACAACAACGCTTTATTGTTCGGTACCCCACCGTACTGAAAATATTCTGATACACCCATCAGACAGGCTAGCAAATACTCTCCTGTATAGAGCGTAGCAGTGTGGGATTTTCATTACCAATGTTCTAGAAGTAGAAACTGAATATGAAAGGACTGCTTATGTGTTGAGAAAAAGTGGTTAAGCCAATAATGATGTTTAGGTATGTTATTTGGCCTCAGACTTGATGCATGTGGCTTGTAATACTAGAGCACATAAATGCACTTTCATATTTTTTTCATTTTGTGAATATAGCTAATACAGCTAATCTATTTCCAAAGATGCCACATCTTTTAGAGTTCTTTAGGCAGGCATTTCTCCACTGTGCCTGGTATTTCTCACATTAATTAGGTCAAATTTCCTCCTAAACAGAATTGCCACATGCTTTGATCCACTTGTGAAATGCTCTATGATTTTCTAACACACCGGGTGAGGTTATTTTTTCCCACTTTTATTCTCTAGACACTTTTTGAGGTCTGCCGCCATGGCTTTCTGCGATTGCATCCTGACTCCAGCATGCATTATGAGTGCTGGCAGGAGATGAGAAAACCACTGCCAGAGCTGGCAACTTCTCTCACCGAGAAACCAATCTCTAACTCACAGGCCAATGTAAACACTAGAGTTGCCCAGTATAAACGGACAGGGCAAATCAGAGTGAATGAGAGCGAGTGAGAGAGAGAGAGAGAGAGAGAGAGAGAGAGTTTTTGGGCTATGTTCCAATTGCTCTCATTCCAGCATAAAAACTGATAACTGCACTCGCATGGAATTTGTGCCAGAAAACTCTACTGAAATTCAACCGAATTTAAACTCTAGTTAATTACAAAATACCCTTGGTCCTAATTTCTGTAGATTAACACAATTTACCCAGTTTAAATTTCCACATATTATCTCTCCAAATCTGTATTGAAAATTCAGAGGTTTGCATAATCTGCAATGCAAATTGTGCTTGCATTAATTTATATTACTCAAGTTTTTGCATGATTACAAAGAATAAAGTTAGTGGTAGATTAACTTGTGCTGAGACTTAAACTCACCCAGCTCGTGTTTGCCTGGATTGTCAGAGATTTCCATCACATACAGTTTAAGGCCCATGTAGCTTTTGCCAATGCTGTAAATGCAGGTGATATCAGGGCACATCTCGTTCACAGACTTCATGAGCTGAAAGACAAATGATTATGCACATTTTTACAGCTTATTCTTACTTAATGTACTGTAAGGACACAAAACATAAAGTGACAGTAAAAGTGACTTGATATTAAATTTTGAGCAGCATATCCTAATGATAATTCTAATAGTTTTCAACAACATTACTGTTTTCAGTGTATTTTTGAGTAAATAAAGCAGCCTTAGTAAGCGTAAAACATTTATTTTAAACTTTTTTTTTTTTTTTTTAAATCACACTGACCTCAAACTTTTGGACACTATTGTGTGACGAAGTGCTTATTTTCAGACTGAATCAGACTGACCACAAGTGATCCACAAGGCAGTGCTCACATTCTGACATGACAATCTGGAGAAATGTAGGTTTTCTTGCAAGGGCTGGTTATTACATCATGTGGCTTGACTGAAAGGCCAGCTCTATCAATCTGAAGTGCTCTGTAATTGCACGTAGGGCTGCTGGCTATAAGTAGCAATTGTTTTTTTATGATTCACAGTATTTCTATATTTATTTTTATTACATGTAGGAATTTTATAGAGCCTAATATATACTTTTTAAAATCTGCAATATCTCAGTGGGTTTTACCATTTCATATTAACTAAGTAAACAACAAAACAAGGTAAAAAAAAAAAAAAAAGTTTTTTTCCTCACCTTCCTCATCTCTTTGTAGTTATGATGTCTGAAGTCCAATTTGTCCTTGGTGCCTTCCTCAGTTTGCCATGGGTAGATATTGTTTGGATCTTAAAACAATGTACAATTCAAATATAGTACTGTGCCCACGTTTAATTCTCAGTATATTGTTACTTATGTGCTTATCAATTCGATACATTTGAATAATGCATTGTTTTCCGTGATCTCCATAATATGTCAAAAGAAAGATCTTCCATATGTGAGATTAATGAAATGTTTGTGTTTGGCATACCTGGCAGCTCACAGCCCATAATTTCAGCTCTCAGACAGATGGTCCCATTCTTAAACCAGGTCTGGGGGTTAATGCGTATGTATTGTGCCACCGCCGGCTTGGGCAAAATGGCCAAGACTGGCGTTTCGCTGTCCTTGTTCCCCTCAAACACCTGTTAGCATACAAGATCACTTCTGGTGAGTGATCCTATTGATACAATCCAAAAGACATTTGCCAGTGGCAGCTGGCAGTGCAGCCCATTCTGGTCAATGCCCAAGGAGGCCACACTAGAGGCTGACACAGCGCAGTCCGCAGTGGGCAGGCTATTCTTTTCAAAAGAGCCGCTTAACCCTGCCAACTACTGCCAGCGCCTGCCTCCAACCTCACAGTACAAACCACCCTGTACCAGCTGGATACGCTGAATGGATATAATGATGTCACAAAGATACTGAGGCTAATATACACCAGCAGCAGTCAATGGCACAACCTTCTGTCTGGAAAACGAGGCTTATTTTTGATTATCTCTGTTAAATGAAAGGAAAACTGTAATGTAGACTCTAAATTATGCTTAATAGAGTCATATAAAGAGGAAATACTGTTTCCTCTATTTTTGACAAAAAAAGTGTCAACATAGAAGGAGGATAGAGTTTTGTGTGTTGATTGGAAATTCTTATTTATTTTCCCTGATGGTGAAAATGGTCATTTTCACTGCTTTAGCTCTTTTCTTATTGGTGAAGCTCAATAATCTTTTGCTGCACATCATAAATATATTATTTAGTTTCTCTCATTGTGTTGATAGCTAAAGGAATTTGGGCTGTTTTCCTTCCTATATATATTTCTGTGAAACAAGAAACCATGGCTGGATAATTTCATGTTCATAATCACACTGGATGTGATTGAACTGAGAACTGCAAAACATAAATGAGTCTTTAAGTACACTTCCAAACAAGACAAGGGGACGGAGAAACTAATGGTTAACACAGAACAGAGGGATGGACAAACAAAGAACATAGTCCATAGGCCTGGAGTGCCTTCTAGCGGGGCATGATGGCCCTTCCAGCTGGCATCGTGAAAGGAATATACTTCAGAAATATTTTACTCATAAAAAATTCTAGTGGTGCCAATAATTGTGGACAACAAGTATTGGAGAAAAACATTTATTACATCACCAGAATTTCTCTGTATTTTCATTTTTTTACTTCAATGATAGGTTAGAATTGTGTGAATTTTTTGAATGAAAGATCAAAAGGATAAACAATGCAGATATTTTTTCAGAGACACCTGCTCAGATTTACCAAGGGTGCCAATATTAGTGGAGCGCACTATATATACAGCACTGTGCTGTCTTAGGCCACTAGTATTTTCACCAACAAAAAAAACAACAAAAAGGTTTTAAGCTGGTTATTTCTTACTACTTTTGCAGTAGCGTGTCAGTTTGAAATATCAGTTTATATTTCCAAACATTATTTTTGTCCTTTATTGTAATAATGCAGTGATATTATTGTCTGCACAAGGAGTCTGAGAACAGCCAGTGCTTCACACAGAGATCTGATCATCATCAGTCTGTCTGGAATGACATGAAAAAAACAGAACAAACTGAGACAGACTAAATCCAGAAGAACTGTGACAACGTCTCCAAGATGAAGAAAAAACCTACCTGGAAAGCTACCTGAACAGAAGCTGTTTTACCAGAAGCTGTAATACCAAATATTTATTTGATTTAGTTAATAGAAGTCAATTGATAAATTAAATCTATTGATGTCATTATTTTTGAAAGAATCCTCATTTTACATGAGTGTGTAAAACTTTGAACAGTACTGTAGCTTTGGAGGTAGGTTTATTTAAGAAACTTTTGCACAGTACTTTATATATACACTGCCCTCTAAAAGTTTGGAGACACCCTAGAAAAGTGGGCTTTTGGACAATATTGGCATAAATCCGTTTTAATGTGTGATAATTTTGCACTGATAAGGGACCTCTCAAACTATGAAAACATATTTTATTACATAAACAGTTTATACTTACATTTTCAATTCATTAAAATATCCACCATTAGCAGCTATTAAATCTCATAATCTGGGCATCCGATCTGTCAGTTTATTAAGTCTTCTGAAGAATTGCCCAAAGATGATTCACACAGGTTGTACACTTCTTTCGAACATCATGGTCCAGTTTCTTTCATCGTAGCTAAACTTTGACATGTACATATTGTCATGATCAGCTGGATGTGCCAGTCTGCTGATAGCACTCCAGCGCCCAGCAAACTGTGTATGTTTTGTGTCTGTTTTCATTCATAAACACCTATCAATGAACTCTTGTCTCCGCCCTCTTGTCTGTTGCCATAGTCGCTCATTGCAAGTCTCCACCCACTGACCTAGTATCCATGTCTTTAAATCCATGTTTATGTTTCTGTATGTCTCGCTGCCGTGTTTCCCATCCGTGTTATTCATCGTTGTTGTTAACCATCGTCTCTGTTTTGCCGTCTGGACACCCTCTCACAACCCACGCAACGGACTTTGCATACTCCTTTGCACAAGACTGGTTTCACTTTTGACTGCACAGCTGTACCTACCTGTAGTTAATCACATGCTATATAAACCTTAGACTTCATCCAATTGAACACCAAGTATTGTCTAGCATGTATCACTATTTCTGCTGATAGCTACCTTACAGAGTCATTTCTAGGTTCCTGGTCTGTTTTCACTGTGTTTTGATTCTCGCCTGTGTACCTTGGATTCGTCCCTCGTCTTACCGCTTGGATTCCGTTTGCCCCGTTTGCATTATTGCTGTGTACCTGGATTATTTCTCTTTTCCTGGCCCTGTTGGATCATGTTCCCCCGATCGTAGACCCACGCATGTTTTGTGACTTGCCTTCAATAAACCTGTCTGCCATTGTTTGACAATGCCAATGTTTTTGACCACATCTGTTTAAAACTTAGCAAATAGATATGCACGTCTCGTGCCTCATGAGCCCTGCAACAATACACTATATACCTGAAAACCCAAAGAGTTTGAATGCAATATAATTATTTATTTTTATTGAAACCAAGTTGCAAAAATGGCAGCTTTCTGATATTTATGATTTCATCATATTTATGTAAAATTTCTGTAACTACACACATGTAACAGCCCCTCAGAATGGTATGTGTAACAGTACATTGGTAACAACACTTTTTTCGATCCGCTAAGTACTTGTGCAACAGGAAATATATAACTACATTTTGTATGTATTAGAGTAATAGGAACAATTTAATTCAGGCGGTGGAGATGTATAGATTAATGAAAATGTAAATTTGGAGGAGTTGGATCTGAAGTTGGTGCACTGCTGTAACACCAGTACTACAGTACAGTACAATACTTAATATAATACAGTGTAACATACTGGACACCCACCATAATTTATATGTAAAGCCTAACTTACTAGCCACTGTTGTTTAACATTAGAGTAATTACATAGTAAATCCATAGGAATTGTCTACTTAATAAAAAGTGTAACATTTTCTTTATCAAAAAGCCCTGTTATATATTTGTACTTACAAAATAATAATATATATTATTCAGTGGGTTGCTACTTGTGTGTAGTTACAGAAATATCACAGCATGCTATGTACCAATACATTGTACAGTATGTACCATACACCGGTTATTGCATACTACATACACATCTAGTTACTACGTAAGTACACAGGTATTAGGGCCACTTAATATAAAGTGGGACCAAAATCTTTTTTATTTACTATAATAAAACTATTACTATAATTATACTGGTAGTGTAGAAAGTATACAAAAGACACTTGATAACAGAGACCAACATACCACCTCTTCTGTTCCATTCAAGCATGGCTTCCATTTAATGGTGTCATTGCTAACTTGAACCTTAAAGGTTTCCACATAGTCCAAGCTGCAGAATAAAAGTGACATATTTTTATTATAGTAAATTACTCATTGTTTTAATTATGGCATTATGCTAAAGAAATACATAATGAAATGAAGTACCTCCATATAGAGCTGCGACCCTGTAGTATCACTGCTGTGAACCGCGTAAGCTTCTTGGCATCTATCTGTAACCACTGGTTCTGGTCCTTATGTTGGGCACACCAAGCTCCATCATAAATATCACCATCCTCCACACCAGACTGCAAAAGCAAAACAAAAATGAATGAAACAGTGGTTTATGTTAATCTGAAAACCACAAATGCTGATGATATATATATATATATATATATATATATATATATATTAGGGCTGTCAAATGACTAACATTTTAAATCAGATTAACAAAAATTTTCAGTAGATTAACCAGAATTAATCACTATTTGCAACTACATCTGAATCCTAACGATTTTTTTCTGAGATGCATACCAAAAGATAAATAACATGAAACAGATACATAATTTTTCATATTATGTCTGTTTATTAACACAGCCAAATATTACGCTGCTCAGGTTTTAATATAGTCAGCGCAAACGACTTTAGTTCCCACGTGTCACTGATGTAATGTGCTGTTACTCACTGATGTCCAATGGTCTCCTGTCAGGGAGATATAATTTACTTGAGCCAAGACCTATTTCCTTTTCTCTTTTTCGTTTTCATAGAGCTCGTGGATTTTCGTCATAACTCTGGCTCTTTATGGTGGCTTATTATAGGATGAGTCGAGACATACATGAAGCCTGAGTCTTTTACAATGCTAATGGGACTACAATTCTTCGCAATCCATTTAGCTATTGTGTTGGTCAAATTATCTGAGGTTGATTTTGTTAATGGTTTGTGAAAATTCAGCGTGGTCTGGCGCCAACCACTTGTTTGACGGCCCAGCAAACGCATGTTTGGTGTTGACATGGTACTTCAAGCTTGAACAGCTCCGGTGAAATTGAAACTCTTTGTTACAAATCTTGCAAAAAAACATTGTAATTTTTAACTGTACCATTATCATTCTTTTTATATTTAAATCCGTTCATAGGCCCACCTGGCTCCATCTCACCTTTAGCTCCCCAACCACTTTCCTGACAAATAATTTGTCACACTGCGCATGCATGAAATGCGTTAAATTTTTTAAATGTAATTAACAGCAAAAAATAATTAACGTTGTTAACGTGTTATTTTTGACAGCCCTTATATATATATATATAAAATGCTAACATACTGACTAAACTTTATAGGACGTTAATGTGTATGTATATATTTAAGGTTTATTCTGTAGTGTGACCCACCTGTATGTTAAGTCGGCCTCTGTGTGGCCCCAGACCCATACGCTTGTAAGAAGAGGCCTGAATCTGCGAGTCTTTAACTTTCAGAGACTCCAGACCCAAAGGAGGACATTCTGAGAAAGCAAAAGAGATGATTTAAAGTGAAGGGAAATAAAGAAAAAGAAATATTGCGTGCTCCTTCGATTTTTGAGCCAAGTGCATTTTAAATGCTATTTTTAAATATAACTGTTTAGTGATCAGTCCGTAAGATTTTATATTCGGTTCAACTGCAGTGCAGACAGGAAACTGTTGTTTTGAAGAGCCCAGCGTGGCCCATCCGTTTTTCAAATACTTTCTCTCTTCTCTACCAGGCTGTTTTGTAGTGTTCTTATCTGAAGACTTTAGGCTCTATTCAACACTGAAACAACTACATGGAAAAATTCCTATTCATTATTGCAGAAACACCCAAAAGTTATCTGTCAGCTGAACCCATTTGACCTGAAATAATTGAAATAAAGTGAATATTTTAATAATTACTAAACACAAACAGATTTTTGTCAGTTGGTAACATGATATGTAGATAAACTACATATTAACTACATGTACAACCACATGTAAAGCAAACCGTAAAAGCGGAGTGATTAACAAAATTTGCAGACTTTCACTAGTTCATAATAACTGTCTTCTAAATAAAACCCTGTTCAAAAGCAATACTTATTCATTGCATTTGAAACACATGCTGCCAGAATGTTAAGTTTATAGTATTTGTTATAAATATACTTTTGTGTCTTAACACACAGATAAAAATCGCAGTCGGCATGGTGTAATCTTCAATGCTCCAAATCCTGCTCACTTTGTATATAAATATTTTCTACATTCATCAACTGCTGCTGGCGGAGGCTGTGGACACTTTTTATGCAAGTTTAAGTAAAGATTTTAGGTCGAGCCAGTTGCTTTTGAATTTTTGTATATGGACATGTAAAAGTGATGAGACTCTCGAAGAGAAACGAGCACATCTGGTTCTTGTGGGTCTTGTGAGTCAGTCAGATGGTTTGTGGAGTCAGCATTCCTCATCATTTCATCTAAAAAAAGGGAAGATTTCCTGGCACTGCTGATGTTTAGATGACCCAAATATTCTGACCAGGACTATTGTCTTAAAACTTTTAAACTGCCGCTGGGCTTGTCTTTAAGAGTTGTTTGGAAAGGTCTGAATGTAATTGGGCTTGTTATGCAACCAGCACCCCATATAACAAATGTTTTGTACATGTTCTTATTTTAGTTCTTACAAGATGCGTGACAGAAACAACAAATTTTCCCATATTTCTGACCACAGAATTCCATCCAGTTGAATATAATCTATGGAAAATCAAGCTTTTCAGCTCTGTGGTTTGTTTGGTGGAGAAAACTAGTTCACTGATGTGTGATCCAATTGGTCTTTGAAACAGGAAAGAATATGAATATGTAACAATGCTTGCATGCATATTTATAAATGATCTGGGATTTTTTTATTTTATTAGTATGGACAGATGATGCATGCATAAATGTATAGATAGATGGAATTATGTATATATACATGTATGTATAGAAAGCTATTCAAACAATTAGCCTATATGTTACATTATTACTGTGGTTTTAAATTTTGTCTTGTCTTATTAAACTCTTAATTCCAGTTTAAAATCATTTATTTGCATATTGTTAGAATAGTAATTATTATTACATTGTTAATGTCATATATTTTTAATATGACATTAACAATGTAATGCAATTGTATAAAATTATCATTATAAATTCAAAGTTATTATTTTTTATAATATTTTATTTAAAAGTAGCCTGTAGATACAATTTTATTAAACATCACACTACTTACCAAATACCGGCGGTTCTTGACTTTCTTTTGAGTTCCATACTCTCCGTTCCACGCTTTTATCAATGTTCTCATTCAGGTCCTCTGTGCTGAAGCGCACTGAAGTGGTCGTCGTTTTTGTGGCTGGGAGTGTTGGCTTCACTGTTGTTGGTTTCAAGGCTTTCGTGCTCACCTCAGTCCATTTCACAGCGGGCTTCAGAGTTGTTGTGGCACCTTTGGTTGACACGAATGGCTTGACTGTTGTGCGTTTGGAAGCTCTGGTGGCCGGAGCGAGTGTAAATGTCGTGGCTCTCGGAGGTTTGGTGCTTCCCTCAGTGATTTTCAGAGCTCTGGTAGTCGCCTCGGTGGGTTTGACTGTCTTGGAGGATCTGCTTACCTTAGTAGGTGAGATGTTCCCATGAGTGCTGCTGGTTTTGTGTTTAATGCGGGCTCTCCCGCTTCCGGTTGCAGATGATGCTTGATTATAATTTAAATTATATGATGCAGTTGTAGATGATTTTTTAAGAGAAGGTGAAGTAGATACTCCTCCAACTAAAACAGCAATAAAAGTTAGCAAAAATAAAAGTATAACGGTTGGTGCCATGGTTCCCTATTTAGTGCGTACTGTAAATCTCAGCCCAGATATGTTGCTCTATCTGAACACATTTACCCCGTAATGTTGCAAAATCCCGCGCCACTAGTGTTGCAAAGCAAATGTGAAACCATATTGCTGTGAATAGAGGGAGAGAGAGAATCTGGGGGAGAAATCTGTGCCATGCATTTTTCTTTGCTCATTTCTTATTTTTTCTTGTTAGGTTTTTATACCTATTTTTATATTTTTTTTTGTTAAAAATATCCTATTTGGAAAATCAGGATCGTATAATTTAGACAGTATTACTTGTGCCTTTTGAATTATTTTTCCACTCAAAAGAAAATTATTATTTATAAACCCAATTATTGAGAGCATGGCGCCATCTAGTGGCGATGCACAGCTTAAAAAATATATCTTAACTGGAATAGTTGGTTAACAATGGAGGAAACGCATGCGCTTTGTTGTTTTAAGACCTGTTAGGTATATTAAATGCTATTATCGAACATACGATTAATCTGGTATATTTAAAATATGTCTGGTTAAATTAATGAATAGTTTATTTAAAAATGCATTTGCCAACACATATACACACAAGTAGCATTAAAATGATGCTACTAAAGCAACAATTTGTATTCAATTTTAATTGTTACATTTGACAGTGACACAAACATGCAGCTCTACTGCGAAAGCTAAAGGTATGATGAAATAATTCTGAATGTTATAATAAGATGATGCATAGTTGATTATTATATCAATATTCAGTTTTTTCTAGTAGCTATTACTATTATTATTTTAAATAAGAATAAGAATAAATTCCACTAGATGGCGACAAAACACTGTGTATTTTTTTACCGTGACAGTTTGATTGCATTAAACTTTGAGCGTTTACAAGACGACGACGAGATTTAAATTTTGATAGTAGCTTTTGAGCAAAACTAAATAAAACGCTCACACAGTCCTAATCAAATGCATTAACTAAGATATTGTTTATGCGTGAAAAGATGGACTTGAAATGTTATTTGCACTGCTGACAGTCTTTCAAGTCCGATCTGAGCTCCTGCTGAGCTTTACTATAGTAACGAGATTAGAGACCCCATCACCATCAATTATTAATGTATCACGCGCTTCAATAAACTTCATACAACCATTTCAGAAATGTGAAAAACAGACAAACAATTCTGAGCATTTAAAGCGGTTTATCATTTTATGTTCTATCAATTATTGAATGCGTGGTGTTTTTTTCTTTTCGTTCTTAAGTAATGCTCGCTCTAAATTCTTTATAAATATTTCAGAGTGTCTTTTGACATCCTAAATTGGTTTAGTGCCATTATGCATTGAATGTTAATGCAGGTAAAGCTCAGGTAATGAAAATGTATGTATTAGCTGATTATTTATATGATATAGGGTGCTCATTTCAATTTTGAACATATATATTAGTGTCTTGATAAGAACAAAGCGAAACGAAATAAACATAATATTTGAGATATTTGTGCTGGAGGGTGTAGTTTCCTGAAAAAAATCAATCCACTCCTTTCTCTCTCCCCCCTCTTTCTCTCTCTAACACACCGGATGTGAGAAAAAACATGGAGTTTGTATGGAAATTCCTTTCCTCAAGCTGTCAGTTTCTCCCAGTACCACCTACAGTGAGGAGTGAATTGTCAACGCTTAATAGAAAACTTAACACTGCAAAATATTCATAACCTGCTTTACTTAAATATATATGTGCTATAGAGTGACTGTTATGCTGTTATGTTGTCTGTATGGGTATTAACATGACTGTCTGGGGTCATCTCTACTGGAAAACTAAGTGACTACTAACTATGCATGTCAAACCATAAGTGAATAATTTGTCAGGTGGCTGGTGCTGTCATGTAGCATGTGAAATTAGTGGGAACTGCAATGAAACTAGAAGAAAACATGCTTATTGCTCCCATCGGTCTGCTTGGGCATAATAGTTGTTATGATTATAGCTCTATAAATTGAGTTACTAATTAGACTTCGATTGTACAGATCAATTAAATATAGCCTCCTGATTTTTAAATAAACAAGTTTAGGGGTCTAAGCAATTATTCAGAGCTTCCTTTCTGTATATAAACAAATTGTAAAATATTATATTCAAGTATATATATTCTTACAAATGTATATATGGCAAGAAAAAATACATTTTTATTATTGAATAATTCAACAAAAATCTGTATAGAGAAATAAATGATTGATAGATAGATCTTCCATAGATGTAAAAACTTAAAAATGCATTGCTATTGCTATTTAATCGATTAAAATAATTAGAATTGCTTGCTCTGGTAGGCACATATATATTTAATATACATTTTTATAATGTATGTGTGTGTGTCTTTGTTTATAGCATGTTATATTTAAAATACAGAATTAGATTTCTCTTTTTATCACACACACAATTTTCAAAAAGATGTCTGGTTCCCTGCATTTTTCAGCTGGTCTGTTTTGTAGGTTCTGAAGTCATGAGAGTTTCATTAGGAGCTGGTCTAAGTAATGTGTGTGTGTGTCCTGTACAGTGACCCAGCAGCAGTGCTATGAGAGCTAGCAGCATGCCGTTCCTTTAATGACCTATGAGAGCTGTGGACCCAGGCCATACACAGGGAACCTGAGAACCTGCTGAGCAACTTCTGTTGATCTAAGCCAGGTGAGGGGCCCACACTTCTGCGAGACAGACAGAGAGAAAGAGAGAGAGAGAGCAGGGGACAAGACTTTGAGTGTGAGTGTGTATAGGGAGTTTTATGGCACGATTGTTGTTTGAATTATTGATAGCTTGGAATGCTACTCTCTAATCAGTTCTTGTACATTTTATGATTCACTGTATGCGGGTTTGTTTCCCAAAGACATCCTGTTCGTTTCTGTGTGCTTGATGTTTCTAAACATAGTAACGTGCGAATGGAAAATTCTGTGTTTTGACTAATAAAAGCACACACTGCAAATAAAGAGAGAGAGATTTTAATGTAACACACTCACTCTATGCTTTGAAAGCTTACTCCACGATGTCGCTCATACACAGGTGAGCTGCATCCATTTACGGCGGTCCATCACAGCCTGAGAAACTTAACCTTCTGATGAAAACCGCAATGTCCTGAACTAAAACCAGAGATCTGAACAACAGCAAATAAAACACAGGATATACTTGGTGAGTGAAGTGCCTTCTTTCATGTCCTTGATTATTTTTTTCGAGCTCCGCTCGGTGTGTCCTCTCATTACCACAGTGTACTACCTGAACGCTACAGGACTTCAGAATTATAAATATTCATTCTTCCCCTCACCCGAAAATCTAACAGCATGCTATACCTCACTTCTCAATTATTGATTTCCAGCAGGCTTATAAAAGTATCGAAACTCTGGATTGTTCAGAAGAATTTGGAAAACAACTGGTGAGTAAATTCTATAATTTTATAAAGTTTAATTACAAATATGTTTATTCATTATGCATTTGTTATTTAATTTCTTTTTTTAATAACTACTCTATAATAGCAATAACCTAATTACATTTTTAATGCTTAGATAAATAGATAGATATGTCTCAGATAAAATATTGCAGGATTGTGCATGTGTATATTTATGCTAATTAGATATTTGGTGTTTTTCCCATGTAAAGCGTTTGGAGTAAAATCTTGCTAGATTTTATATTGCATCATCGAGATTAATAGGGGAAATACATCTGGTGTGTTTTAGTGAAACGGAAACTGTGATCAGCAGGTGGCAAAAGCTTCCCAAGACATCCCGTTACAGCATCAACATGCTGCGGTTTTGGCTTTGAGAATTAAAAAGTTATATTCTGATATCGAGCAGAGCTTTTCTGCTAAATGTCAGCCTTGTATGTGTAAAAATCCACAAGAAAAAAAAGTTTATTCTTCCATAAAACTTTTCCTCCCTTGACTTCCACTGATTCATCCGAAAAGAATACATGGATGAAACCCCCTCCCAAGACATTCCCTCTTCCATGAACAATAAATGTGAAAGTGTCATGTAATATTGATGGGCTCAGCTGATGATCTCCTGACAACCCCAGTTTGGTCCCTCTCATGTTCTATAAAATATTCATGATCCTTGTCCCCTTCCTGCACCCGCCCCCTCAGCATCCCATAATGCACGTGTGATGTTCTGCTGGGCCGCTCGCACAAAAACACACACCTGGCTGCAGGAGCAAAGAATGATGGGATATATAAGCATGATCTCCTGTGGTGAAACCATCTCTGAGGTTTCTAAACTTAAAAAACAACACAGGTTTTTCCTTATTTCTCTTCCAAGAGTGGAAATGTTTCCTCCATTGTGCACCTGATGTTCCCCACCCCTGCACTTTGAGTAATCTCACAACTATCATTAATGTCATTCGACTTTTCTTTTTCTCCTCCTCCTGCTCTCCCTCTACCTGTTCACCTGCATCTGTTCTTTTGTCATGTTTATCAATGCGTCCTTCTTTTCCTCCCTACTTTGCGTTCCTCCTTCCGTTGTTCTCATTAACACCCTGGCCCTGATAGATGTAGAGAGTGGCCTACTGCTCCTTGAGAGGCTCTCCCGGGTGTCCCGTGCAGTCCTGGCACCCTGTGTTCCTCTCCTTAGACCCGGGCCTGTGCCATCTGCCTCTGTCACTGCCACCGCTGGGCACTGGGAGACCGTGTGCATGAGGCAGCCCACTTCTGCTGCAAGAAATCAACACACGCTGTGGCTGCTGCAGCTTTTCAGCCGGTAGGTATACTGGAAGTTTACTTTTATGTGACTAAAAGTTTTATTAAACAATATTGAGTTTAAACAGGAGAAGCATGCATTTAAATAGTTTTGTCTCTTTGGTAGGTCTTTTTGTGAAGTTTAAAAATGACAAATAATATGACATTATTACTTTTTATACATTAATATATTTCAGAATGTAATCATTCTAATATGCTGCTTTTTTGTTCATTTTTTATTTTTTTATGTTGTTCATTATTATTCTTATGATAATTTTTTAGGAACACTCTATAGACAAGGTTATATTGTCTATAGTTGTTTTATTTATACATATATATGTATGTATATATATATTTATATTTATGTATGTATTATATATTGTATCATTTTAATATATGTATTATTTTAATTAGTGCTGTCAGACGATTAAACAATTATGTAATATATGTGTATTTAC